>ML794149.1:93396-119339 GCA_009831015.1 Picea engelmannii
CTATGATGATTACTTGTTCTAGTAAACCAGACTTATCTCTACATGAGTCATTATATCATCCACAACATCCATGAGTTGGAGTTCTACATCAGATGAATGCAAAGAATGTTCTCCAGAGAAATTGAATAAAGAGCGTATGAAGATCAATCTCAGGACATTGAGGCATACCAGAAAGAGACCCTTGTATGCAGATAGAAGAAGATAACTTGGTGGAGAACCTCTAGTGCACAACAGAAGCGTGGTGAATATTTCCTATAACATTAAGATGATTACTCAGTAGATCAGATCTCATGATGACAGAAGAAGTGCCACATGGATATGTTCCAGTTTTCCAACAATGATATACTATATTGTTCAGAGCTACATGAAGCCTTCACAGAAAATCAGTGTTCCAGACTAAAGTACATTTAAAATCAAGCATTACATTATCCGTGATGAAGTCCAGAAATGAGATAGTGGTTCTCCAATACATATCTCCACAGATGAGCAGATAAGTAAGACATTTTGGTAAAGCTTTTATCCAAGATGAAAGAGTTTGCGTACTCAAGATGGAGCTCGTGGAGATGAATTCCTTATTGAAAAAGGAAGAGATGACTCCCAGGTTGGGAGGGAGCACTGAAAATATTATTGAGGACATTCATTTTCAAGATTGAAAAATAGTCCATCTTGGACAGATGCTTTCTTGTTCAAAAAGTGCATTGATATTTCTGACGAACAACGATTTCCCAGTGTGGTTAACATGGGAAATGGTCCATATTGTTGATGTATCATAGACAACAACTTTCCATTGTGGTTAACATGGGGAGTGGTCTAGGGCATTCTTTCTTATTGAGGGTTACTCAAGAAGATTGGCCTGCCTCACCAGACAATGATTTCTCATTGTGGTTAACATGAGGAATGGTCTGTTTTGGAGGTTGATACAGGAAAGTCTTTTCCTCTTATGGTTAACAGAGGAAATGGTCCGGACAGTCATTCCTTAGGGTTTATACATTCTCTCCAAGGTGCACTTTGATTAGTGTAGGAGGAATGGCCCAAGGTGGGGAATGGTCTAGGCTCAACAATCAGGGACAGACATTCCTTAGGGTTTATACATTCTCTCCAAGGTGCACTTTGATTAGTGTAGGAAGAATGGCCCAGGGTGGGGAATGGCCCAGGCTCAACAATTAGGGACATACATTCCTTAGGGTTTATACATTCTCTTCACGGTGCACTTTGATTAGTGTAGGAAGAATGGCCCAGGGTGGGGAATGGTCCAGGTTTAGAAGACATGACAGTTATTCTTCCTTGCTTGAGAAGAATAGTCCAGATATCTCATTGTTCTACTCTGAGGGTGGATATTCTTTCAGATCTCACATATGTGAGTGAAATATTGGCCTAGATGATTCAGTTTATATCATAACATTGTTACTGTGCAGGTTGGTATCAGATGATTGTTATGAAGACTCTATGATAGTAGATGTATACTACTATGGTGGATGTGTTCCACTATTCGTGACTATACATTGTTGATCAAGTACTTGTGTGTTACTTGGTGTGGTAGTGTACCACTAGATTGTAGTTATGTACTACTATGGATAGACACAGTTGTGTTCTATTTTGTTTTGATTGCCTTGAAGACTATCAACAGTTTATTGAAAATAATTATCAGCCAGATGAATGATGAACATAGATTTTCCAGATAGAAAATGGTTCAGAACATCTACTCTTCTAGATTAGAAGAATGGCTCTTGTATCACTTCGTGGAGTAAGCATCATGTTTGATTACTCAGATAGAGTATGGTTTCGAGAGATGATGCAGCTGATGATGATGATGGTGCTCATGATCTAGTCATGATCTAGACTATATAACTATGTTGATGCTACTGGGTGAATGGTATGTTTTTGTGCTCAAGACCATTACCTGTAATACCTCCCTAGCTAGGAGTGAGTGTTGATGTTATGGTAGCTGCAGGAGGTATTTACCTCCACGTGTAAACCTGACCAGGATAGAATACTCCGAGAAGAAAGAAGAAACCCTAATGAGTTGGCTAATAACCCTAGAAGACTTGTCAGCTCCAGAAGATAATTTATATTAGGTTTTTAGCCTCCAAGAGAAGAAGTCGGCCATAAATAATAATATATACTGAACAAACAGATACCCAGAATGAGAAGTCGGCCTAGGCAGATAGCCAAAATTAGTATAAATACCAGAGGCCAGTTCTCATTCTGGCAGGTAGTCTCAGAATTGCAGTGCCCAGTTTTGTGCGCACTGCAGTGCCCAGTCTTGTGCGCAGGTTTGAGGAGAGATGAAATTGTAGCTGCTGCAGCGAGCATATCACGTTTGGCTTGGAATATCTCTTGGCTAGGGTTTGGAATATCTAATAATCTCTTGTTGCTGCATTATCCTTGGGGAAAGGTGCACTACCCTTTGTTTGGCTATCTAGCCTAGGGTTTGCTTCTGGAATGATTCTTTGTCAAGGTTAAGGTGCTCGGAGGGTGGCTTCGGCCTATGGTTGGGTGACAAGGGTATTGTCGATGGTAAAATGAGCACATCCACTTATATTCTAACACATACCACATTGGTTTGAAGTATCATTTTGAACAATCGACCTTGAATGCTAGGTAAACCAGATGGCTGGAATTTTTAAGTGAGTATAACTTCGATATCAAGCATATCAAGGGAAAGGAGAATAAAGTTGTCGATGCACTTAGTAGGAGAGTGCATCTCATGCATGCTACTATTGTCAGTATGCATCAATTAGACTTAAAGAGAATAATTTGAGATGGTCTTGTTACAGATCAACATTACCTATAGGTAAAGGAAAACTTACAACAAGGAAATGCACAACAAAAAATAAAGGAGTATGAGATAAAGGAAGATGGATTACTCATGCATAAAAATAGAAACTATACTCCTAGTTCCAGAGAATTGAGGAGTGTGGTACTGAAGGAAATGCATGATGTTCCTTATGCTGGAAATCCCAGTTACCAGAAGACAATTACAGCAGTAAAAAGCCAGTTCTTTTGGCCAGGAATGAAGAAGGATGTTGCTGATTACATTGCTTGATGTATGGAATGTCAGAAGGTGAAGGCTGAGCATAGGCACCCAACGGGTTTGCTGTAGCCATTTCCAATTCCAGGGAATAAATGGGAAGTGATCACCATGGATTTCATCATGGGATTACCCAAAACGAATAAGCAACATGATTCAATCATGGTGGTGGTTGACAAGTTAACAAAGGTTGCTCATTTTGTGCATGTGAAGACAACACATATGTCAACTAATATTGCATAAATTTTCATGAAGGAAATTGTGAGGTTACATGGGTTACCTAGAACAATCATCTTGGATAGAGATACAAAGTTTACCTCCAATTTCTAGAGGGGATTGTTTAACGGATTTGGAACAAATCTAAACTTTATCACAACATATCATCCCCAGACAGATGGGAAAATAGAGAGAGTCAATCAAATAATTGAAGACGTGTTGAGAATGTATGTGATGGATAAGTGATGCAGGAGCATCCACACTTCATCAAGCGAGCCAGCGCGTGGAGTAAAGAACATACAGCTGGACAGCGCCAACACATATATTTTTGAAATACTTGGAAAGTTGTTGTGCCGCCATTTAAATGAAGGCATTCAAAGCCGGGCGCACTTGTATTATATTATAGATAGGAAGGCATTTAATAGTTTTAATGCTGTTAGATAGGAATTAACTGTAGATTAGATAGTTTTGCTTTCGAGAGGGAAAACAGAATATAGGCACCCTCCTTTGTATCATTGTATCATCATTCCTACATTCTGAAGGAAAGAGCAAGCAGAGAACTTGTGAAGAACACCCATGTACAGATTGAATTAATAGAAGAAAGACTTTGATTCAATTCCATGGCTGTGTTTGTTTTCTGTGTGTTGTTGATATTATGTTTTTGCATACTTGCTTCTTTTTATGCCTTTCTTCTATATGCTGCATATGTTATTGCATGGCAGGTTCGAAACCTGAGAGAATGAGGAAATAAGTTTCAATTGTTTCTATGTTTGAGCCAGGAGATTCCTGCATAGAGTGCAGTTGAATTCCTCCGCATAGAGTGCGTCGAGGAGGCTCTACAGTTAAAATCTCATTCTCGCTCACTCAGAAGTTGAATGGGGTTACTCATGTCGAGCAGGGAAAGTGCAGGCCGAGAGGGTAGAAATCTCAGCAGTTAGTCTGAGAAAGAAAAGAACGGCGTGGGCTACTGTCGCAGTGAGTGCACATAGTTCGTAGGAGCTTAACACTTTCAGAATTGTCAAAGTTCGAGCGTGAGCAGTTGGTACAGAGTCTCTGGAGGAGAAAGAGGGACCAAGCTCAGGAGGTATAGTTCCGTGGGGAAGACTTTGGGAACAAACCCAGGAGGAGCGTGAACAAAATCGAGTCTTGGGAACAGGAAGAGTTCTCAAGAGGAAGAGAATCGACGACTTGTAATCCCTGTGAAGGTTTGCGAAATCCCGAGGATCGTCAGATCAAGGAGGAGCTACGCGGGAGTTAACCCGTAAGCGCAGACAAGGAGGATTAAATTCCATCGGACTTCGGAGATTCGACATTCGGCGTTCGACGAGGTGAGTTGCATGCCCGTCGAAATCGCAAATAGCGATTTCCTGAGTCAATAGGGACCGTCAATTTTGACAAGGACAGGTGGCACGAATCTGGCGAGTCGGGGTTTCGGTATTCATGGTTTTCAAATACAAAGGACCCGGACAGTTGAAATTGTTATTCCGCGATCGCCGATCGCACGAGTGGAGGAGTGACGTGGAAAAGTGGGACCATAAGAACGGGTGGAGTACAGGTGTCATCGGAGTTCGGGGTTCGGCGTTTTGCAGTGTAAGTGAACCGTAGCATTACCATTTCCGATTTCCCGATAGGGAAATCCCCGATGCGCGAAAGCATTGACTATTGACTATTGGGGTTCGGGGGTTGGAGTTGTAGGTGAATCGTGTTCGCGTGAACCGCGAATCCCCGAATCGTGATCTCCTGAGTTCCGAAGGGGAGATCGCCGAAGGAGTTTACTGTGGGTAACTCTAGAGGGGAGTTGGAAGAGCTTATAACTCTTCGGGCCTGGGTGGGGAAAAGGTCCTGGTGGAAGCAGCTGCTTGCTGAGGGGTAGCTTGTGTTAGAGTGGTAACAGAGCCAAGATTTCTCTGTTTTCTGTAGCAGAGAGGAAGAGAAGACGTGATGCCGCCGAGAAGAGGTAGGCAATCACCCGATCTAGAGAAGGAGAGGGAATTGTCCAGGGAAAGAAGCAGTCATGGACAAAATGTAGAAATGGAGAGGGAAATACGAAATCTTCATGCTAGAATGGAAGATATGGAAGCAGCGCAGAGGCGCACAACAGATACAGGAGATCTGAGTGACTCTGAAGGCGAAGCTAATGTTGTACCGCAAGGTGGAGTTGCAACAGAAGATGCAACAAATGAGCGATTAATCAAGGCTATCGTCAGGATGAGTGCAAAGGTGAGGATGGACATTCTAGCTTACGAGGGAAGCCTGGATGCAGAAGAGTTGCTGGATTGGATCCAAGCACTCGACACCTACTTCGATTATGAGGATATTGAAGAGGACAAGAAGGTGAGGCATGCTGTCACTAAATTGAAAGGACATGCAGCCTTATGGTGGGATGAGCTGCAGGCAGACAGGCATTCCAAAGGAAAACAAAAGATCAAGAGCTGGGATCTGATGATTGCCAAGATGAAGGCGAAGTTCATCCCAAGAGACTACCAGATCACTCTGTTCAGGCGCATGAAGAACCTGAGACAGAAGTTAATGACGGTGAAGGAGTACACCAAGGAATTTTATAGGCTCAACATTCGAGCTGCTCATCGGGAGAGTGATGACGAAAAGGTGGCAAGATACCTGAATGGGTTGAGGTATGACATTCAGGACGAGCTAAGCATGCTGACCATCCGGACGGTGGAAGATGCTTACTAGATGGCTTTAAAATCCGAGGAAAAGTTGAGCCGCAAGTAGGGACAACGAGGGCGAGGCAGAAGCCAGCCTAGAGGCAAAGCAGTTTCCCAAGAATGAACTCAAAAACCCAAGGAGGAGTGGAAGAAGCCTCAGGGAAAAGTTGAAAGAGGTGGAACCTCACAGCAGAGGCATCAATATGCTGAGCCGAGGAGGCAACAAGATGATCAGCAAGGAGATTATGCTGATGCCAACATAATTCCTCATACCTGAGGTAGAGGAAGAGGCAGAGGAGGAATTATCACATGTTTTACATGTGGGAAAGACGGACACAAAGCCGTAGACTGTCCAGACAGGAAAATGGACAGAGGAAAAGCTCACGTCGCTGAGGCGCAGAGGCGTGACGTGGAGGATGAAGACACTGGAAGTGGGAAGTCACTGACACTGCACAAGGCTCTCTTGAAACCTAAGAAAGAGGTGGACAGCTCAGCGCAAAGATGCAGACTGTTCCGGACCACGTGCAAGACCAAGGGCTGGAAATGCAAGGTCATAGTGAACAGCGGAAGCACCGATAATCTCGTTTCGACCGAGATGGTGGAGAAATTGGAGCTGAAGACGAACAACCAACCGAGTCCATATAAAGTCTCGTGGCTTCAGAAAGGACACCAGGTACATGTTACAAAACAATGCCTGGTTGAATTTAAAATGGGTGAATATAGGGATAAAATGATGTGTGATGTCATTCCCATGGATGTCTGTCATGTATTATTGGGAAGACCATGGCAGTTTGACAGAAATGTCGTTCATGACAGAAGGATGAACACATATACCTTGGAGAAGGATGGAAGAACACATACCTTTCTTCCGGGGAAGGGTAAGAAGGTAGAGCCGGAAGTAACCAGCACGATACTTCTCATGAGTGGGAAAGAGCTTCTCACAGAGCTGGAGAAGAATGAAGATCCACAGTTCTTTGTTGTCAGGAAGCCGAGAATTGTCTTGACAAGCACAAGAGTGGACGACTTGCCGGAAGAGGTTCAGGAACTGCTGGGAGAGTTCGCTGATATCGTCGTGGACGAACTACCTCGTTCATTGCCACCGATGAGGAGTGTGAGTCACCACATTTACCTCATACCCAGAGCAAGCTTGCCGAATAAGGCAGCGTATAGGTTGACACCCCAGGAGAACGAGGAGGTCAAGAGGTAGGTTCAAGATCTGCAGGATAAAGCACTGGTCAGAGAAAGTCTTAGTCCATGTGTTGTTCTGACAGTGCTGAGTCCTAAGAAGGATGGAGGCTGGAGGATGTGTACAGACTCCAGGGCGATTAATAAGATTACCATTAGGCATAGATTTCCACTGCCGAGAATGGATGATCTGATGGATTGCCTAAGTGGGGAAAATTACTTTTCCAAGATAGATCTCAAGAGCGGATATCATCAGATCCGGATGAGAGAGGGAGATGAGTGGAAGACAACATTCAAAACAAACGAGGGTTTGTACGAATGGTTGGTCATGCCGTTTGGTTTGACAAACGCGCCAAGCACTTTTATGAGGCTGATGAATGAAGTCCTGCGGGAATTCATTGGCAAATTTGTGGTCGTATATTTGGACGACATATTGATTTTCAGCAAGACGAAGGATGAACACGTGAGGCATTTAGCCACTGTGATGAGAAGATTACAACAGGAGAAGCTGCTGATCAATTTGAAGAAATGTTCCTTCATGCAGACAGAACTCATTTATTTGGGTTTTGTAATCTCAGCAAATGAATTGAAGATGGATCCTAAGAAGGTGGACGTAATCAGGAATTGGCCATCGCCAAGGAATGTTTTTGAGGTAAGGAGCTTTCACGGTTTGGCAAGCTTCTATAGAAAATTCATTCGGAATTTTAGTGGAATCAGTGCTGCCATGATGGACACTGTGAAGAAGTGGCATAAGGTTTTCCATTGGACAACAGAGGCTGAGAGGAGCTTCAATTTGTTGAAGTGAAAGATAATTGAGCAACCAGTGTTGGTGTTTCCTGATTTTCAGAAAACCTTCCAGGTGAAATGTGACGCCAGTGGGTATGTTGTTGGAGGGGTCTTGAGTCAGGATGATAGACTTGTTGCATATTACAGCGAGAAGCTGGATGATGCCAAGCTAAAATATTCCACGTACGATAAGGAGTTCTATGCCATTATACATGCATTGAAAAAGTGGAGGCATTATCTCATACCCAAGGAATTTGTCTTGTACAGTGATAATCATGCGTTACAGTTCGTGAGTCAGCAAGAGAAGATGAATCAGAAGCATGCAAAGTGGGTGGAATACATGCAGAATTTTACATTTGTGATAAAGCACATTTCAGGGACTGCCAACAAGGTAGCTGATGCCTTGAGCAGAAAGTGTTTAATGATGTAGGAATTCAGGGTCAGGACTTTGGGTTTTGAGAATCTGAAAGATATGTATGCAGGTGACGCAGACTTTGGCGAGGCATACGAGGTAGCCGAGAAACCAATTCTCAGGGATAGGAGTCCGTGGATTGACTACCTAATCCAGGATGGATTGCTATTCAAAGGCAATCAATTGTGCATTCCAGATTACTCTATGAGGGAGAATTTGGTGAAGGAAAAGCACAGTGGAGGCTTAGCAGGTCATTTTGGACATGACAAGACATTCGCCAAGCTGAGCGAATCATATCATTGGCCGGGCATGCGCGCTGATGTAAAGCGATTTGTTGACAGGTGTTGAATATATCAACATGCAAAGGGCCGTAAGCAGAACACAGGGTTCTATCAACCATTGCCCATACCCGAGAGGCCATGGGAAGCCATTAGCATGGACTTTGTGTTGGGTTTGCCAAGAACACAACGAGGAGTTGATTCCATCTTTGTGGTGGTGGACAGTTTTTTGAAGATGGCACATTTCATACCGTGTCATAAGACCAGCGATGCAACCCACATTGCGAATTTGTTTTTCAAAGAGATTGTGAGATTGCATGGGTTGCCAAGAAGTATAGTCTCGGATCGGGATACGAAATTCATAGGTCATTTCTGGAGGATGCTATGGAAGAATCTAGGGACTGACTTGGCATTCAGTTCTGCTTATCATCCGCAGACAGACGGACAGACCGAGGTGGTCAATAGAAGCTTAGGGGATTTATTGAGAAGCCTGGTGATGGAGCATCACAACAGTTGGGATCAGATCCTACCACAGGCAGAATTCGCGTACAACGATTCGGTGAATCGAAGTACAGGTAAGAGCTCATTTCAAATTTTGTATGGGACACAGCCGAGAGGAGTTTTTGAGCTCAGGGAGTCAGAACAGGCTGAAACTAGCAGCGCGAGAGCTGAGGAATTCGCTGAGGCAATGCAAGAACTTCACACACAGGTGAAGCAGCGACTGATGAAGGCGAACCAGGAGTATAAGCGCAGAGCCGATCAGAGGAAAAGACAACTTCAGTTTGAAGTTGGGGACATGGTTCTAGCGCACCTGAGGAAAGAAAGGTTCCCAAAGGGAACGTATAACAAGCTCAAGATGAAGAAAATCGGGCCGTGTAGAGTCCTGAAGAAATTCAGGGAGAATGCGTATGAGCTTGAGTTGCCAGAGGGCATCGGGATATCTCCGATTTTCAATATTTCGGATTTATACCCCTACAGGATCGAGGATGAAGGAGATGGAACTGATAAACCACCAGTGATCCAGTGGCAGAAGCAATTTCCAGTTTCACAGAAGCCTGAGATGGAGTGCATACTGGATAAAAGAGTTGGAAGGAAGACCAGGAGAAAGCAATATTTTGAGTACCTAGTGAAATGGAAAAATCACCCAGTGGAGGATGCCAGCTGGGAAACAGAGGCAGTGATTCAGAAGCGTGGGCACACCGTGCGGGAGCTCATGGACAGGAGCCCATGAAAACCTTTTGATCCGAGGAGTATGATGCAGGAGAATCCACACTTCATCAAGCGAGCCAACGCGTGGAGTAAAGAACATACAGCTGGACAGTGCCAGCACATATATTTTTGAAATACTTGGAAAGTTGTTGCGCCGCCATTTAAATGAAGGCATTCAAAGCCGGGTGCACTTGTATTATATTATAGATAGGAAGGCATTTAATAGTTTTAATGTTGTTAGATAAGAATTAACTGTAGATTAGACAGTTTTGCTTTCGAGAGGGAAAACGGAATATAGGCACCCTCCTTTGTATCATTGTATCATCATTCCTGCATTCTGAAGGAAAGAGCAAGCAGAGAACTTGTGAAGAACACCCATGTACAGATTGAATTAATAGAAGAAAGACTTTGATTCAATTCCATGGCTGTGTTTGTTTTCTGTGTGTTGTTGATATTATGTTGTTGCATACTTGCTTCTTTTTATGCCTTTCTTCTATATGYTGCATATGTTATTGCATGGCAGGTTCGAAACCTGAGAGAATGAGGAAATAAGTTTCAATTGTTTCTCTGTTTGAGCCAGGAGATTCCTGCATAGAGTGCAGTTGAATTCCTCTGCATAGAGTGCGTCGAGGAGGCTCTACAGTTAAACTCTCATTCTCTCTCACTCAGAAGTTGAATGGGGTTACTCGTGTCGAGCAGGGAAAGTGCAGGCCGAGAGGGTAGAAATCTCAGCAGTTAGTCTGAGAAAGAAAAGAATGGCGTGGGCTACTGTTGCAGTGAGTGCACATAGTCTGGAGGAGCTTAACACTTTGAGAATTGTCAAAGTTTGAGCGTGAGCAGTTGGTACAGAGTCTCTGGAGAAGCAAGAGGGACCAAGCTCAGGAGGGATAGTTCCGTGGGGAAGACTTTGGGAACAGACCCAGGAGGAGCGTGAAAAAAATCGAGTCTTGGGAACAGGAAGAGTTCTCAAGAGGAAGAGAATCGACGACTTGTAATCCTTGTGAAGGTTTGCAAAATCCCGAGGATCGTTAGATCAAGGAGGAGCTACGCGGGAGTTAACCCGTAAGCGCAGGCAAGGAGGATTAAAGTCCATCAGACTTCGGAGATTCGACATTCGACGTTCGGCGAGGTGAGTTGCATGCCCGTCGAAATCGCGAATAGAGATTTCCCGAGTCAATATGGACCGTCGATTTTGACAAGGACAGGTGGCACGAATCCGACGAGTCGGGGTTTCGGTATTCAGGGTTTTCAAATACAAAGGACCCGGACAGTTGAAATTGCGATTCTGTGATCCCCGATCACACGAGTGGAGGAGTGACGTGGCAAAGTGGGACCATAAGAATGGGTGGAGTACAGGTGTCATTGGAGTTCGGGGTTCGGCATTTTGCATTGTAAGTGAACCGTAGCATTACCATTGCCGATTTCCCGATAGGGAAATCCCCGATGCGCAAAAGTGTTGACTGTTGACTATCGGGGTTCGGGGGTTGGAGCTATAGGTGAATCGTGTTCGCGTGAATCGCGAATCCCCGAATCGCGATCTCCCGAGTTCCGAAGGGGAGATCGCCGAAGGAGTTTACTGTGGGTAACTCTAGAGGGGAGTTGGAAGAGCTTGTAACTCTTCGGGCCTGGGTGGAGAAAAGGTCCTGGTGGAAGCGGCTGCTCCCTGAGGGGTAGCTTGCGTCAATAAGCCATATAAGTGGGAAGATTAATTACACTTGATTGAGTTTGCATATAATAATGGGTATCAAGGTTCATTGAGAATGAGCCTATTTGAAGCATTGTATGGTAGGAAACAAAATACTCTAGTGAGTTGGGACAAACCAGGAGATAGAGTGGTACTTGGGCTAGAGTTTCTCAAGGACATGGAAGACCAGGTGGTCATGATTAAGAATAATTTAAAGGCATCTCGGGATAGACATAAAGTTTATGTAGACAAGAACAAGACAACTAGAGAATTTAAAGTAGGGGAGCATGTACTTTTGAAAATGAAGCCCAAGAAAATCTCTTTGAAATTGGGGAGTTGTACAAAGATGGCAGCCAGATTCTATGGTCCATTTGAAATATTGGACAGAATAGGACCAGTTGCATACATGCCTGCATTGCCTGCTTTCATGAATGTGCATAATGTATGTCATGTATCTTTACTAAAGAAATATGTACATGATCCTAACCATGTTATTGATTGGCATCTTATTCAGGTAGATAAGGAGGGAGATTTTCAGGTTCAACTAGTATCGGTATTGGATAGAAAGGTCAAAATGCTTCAGAATCAAGTTATAGAGCTAGTAAAAGTTCAATGGACTTGCTACGATCTTGAATATGCTACCTGTGAGAATGAATATGCCATGCAGTCAGAGTACCCACATATTTTTGAATAAATTTGAGATTTTGATCTCTGCTTTGTATATGCACTGAGGACAGTGCCAAAATAAAGGGGAGGGGATGTAAAATCCCAAGTTTTGAAACCCCATTTTAAATAATGTATTTCTATGATGCTGAGAGGCCAGAGTGCCCAAACAATTATTAAAAGGCCAGTGTGCCAAAGACAAGTAATGTTTTTATCATTATTAATAATAAATACATCGTTGACTGCTAGACGAACAAGGACTAGATTTATAGGGGGCTATGATTCCACAAGAGAGGGGGCTTGAAAGGATAAATGTTTATTCTTATGTTAATTACCTTATTTACTAAAGGGGGGGATCAGTTACGTGAGCTTCTTAGGGAAGCCAGGAGGTTCTTGATTTCCCCACAAACATACTTAAACTCGCCCCTGGTCTGATTGTTGGGTTGGTCATTGGCTTGTCTTCTCTGTCACTTTTGTGTTACCTCATTCTTACCCTCACACACTCCCATGCACTTACCTCCTCCATCCATCCTCACATATGTATTGGTCTCGAGAAGGGGGACCGAACTGCAACAAAATTAGCCATGAGATAGTTGGTTGTAGTGGCCACTGGTGTGATCTAGTCATTCCTTGAGGCTTGCATGTCTGAGATGCAGTGGCCTGTGTCCAACATGGCTCACAATTGCAAGTTCTGAGAGTTCCATCATTGAGATTTTGGACCAGTTGCGCTAGAGGCTTGAATAAGGATAAGGACTGCTTGAGGGACTGTGTGGTAGAGAAAGGTGGAGGTCCATTCTCTCATGTGGTGCAAGCTGGGTAGAAGAGATCTGGGTACTTGGATTGTTGTGAGTGTTGGGAAGTCTGTGAGCGCTTGAGGGATGACTGGTTTGGGAATCCAAGTTCACTCTGGAACCATCCTTGTGGATTCATAGCCCTATATTAGGGGTGACGTTGTTGTTGAGATTTGGAGGAGTAGTGTCTATGGTTGGGTGGAACGTCCTTGGTCTGCAACTAGTTGGTGTCATATTTCATAGAGATAAGTGCTTTCTATTGTGATATTATTATCTATGTATGAATTTTTTTCCGTTGTATATTTAATTATCATAAATTGAATCTTTAGAACATGCATGTTTTCTGGATATTGTTGTGCATGTCCTTAATTCTCTTATCTTATGAATCTTTATTAAACAAAGAAGGTATCAGAATGAGAAAGAATTCCAAGGGTGGGATTGTAGGTAGCATACCCCAGCCTATGGCTATCTGGGTATGTTACAACAAATGTGGGTGAAAGTCACCCCACTACACTTCATCATTGATAGCAGTAGCCAGAACAACCTCATCTCAGCAAAGGTCATCAAGTGGATAGCCCCTTCGACAATGCAACACCTGCAACCCTACACCATTGGATGTCTCTACCAAGAAAGTGATCTACGCGTCAACCAACAGTGTCAACTGTCGTACGACATAAGGTCCTTCAAGGAAGAGGTATTGTGTGATGTTTCTCCTCTCAAAGTTTGTAATCTACTTTTGGGCCATCCTTATTTATGGAAACGTCATGTTGTATATGAGTCTAGGCCTCATAGTGTTATTATTACTTTGAATAGGAAACTGTATAAGATACCTGAGGTAGTCCCACTTAGTGTTATTTCCTTGATCTCTTCCAAGCAATACAATAATGTCATCTCTTAGAGTAGGAAGTTTGTCTTCTTCGTGATTCGCTCTTAGAGTGAACAAAAGATCGCATCCACATCCAAATCCTCTACAGTTGATCTCTCCACACAGAAGACGCAAGTGGATAAGGTTGTGGAATAATACTCAGATATCTTCTCCTCACCTACTGGGGTACCTCTGCACTGTCAGGTCAAGCATCCCATCGATCTGAACTTCGATGCACCGCTACCTAATGTGCCAGTCTACCACCACTCTCTGTTATAAAATGAGAAGATAAAGAGGAAAATCCAAGACATTCTCCACAAGGGGCACATCTGTATAATCTCATCACCTTATGGGAGCCCAATCATGCTGGTGCAGAAGAAAGACGGGATCTGGATACTCTGCATTGATTATCGGGCCCTGAATAAAATCACATTCTGGAACTGGAACCCAATTCCCTCATTCGATGACCTCCTTAATCAGCTCACATGGGACAAATAATTTAGTAAGATTGATCTGAAGTCTCACTACCACCATGTCCCAATCGAACAAAAATATGTATGGAAGATCTTATTCAAGTCAAAAGAAGGTCTTTTCAAATGGTTGGTCATTTCCTTTGGTTCAATAAATGCTCCAACAAATTTCATGAGGATGATGGACGATATTCTCCAACCTTTCACCAATACTTTTGTAGTGGTGTATCTAGATGACATCCTCATCTATAACAAGACTTGAACGGAACAATTGTAGCATATTCGTAGGTTCTGCACACCTTGCGTGAACACAAGTTATATGCCAACTTGGAGAAATGCTCCTTCGGCATGGACATGGTCCATTACCTAGGCCACATCATTGATCAATATGGTGTGCATGTGGATCCAATGAAGATCCAGGTCATCCGTGACGGGATAGCCCCAACAACTCTCACTGAGCTTCAGAGCTTCTTGGGCCTTGCCAATTTCTATCGCAGGTTCATGTTGGGATTCTACCATATTTCATGGGCCCTCAGCCAAGTAACTAGGGGTGGTGGTAATGATAAGTTTGTGTGGGGCCTATCCCAACAACAAGCTTTTGATGATTTTAATAAAATCTTGTGCTTATCCCCAATACTTTCATTACCGGACTTGCATAAACCATTTGAGATCGAGATAGATGCTTCAGACTATGTTGTCGGCGTCATCCTCACTCAACACAGCCACCCCATGGAATATGATAGTGAGACACTATCAGATGTTCTCCGTAAGTATCCTACTTACGACAAAGAAATGTACTCCATTGTGCAAGCCTACCACCAATGTAGACATTTCATTCTTTGGAAGGAGACAATCATCCACACTGATCATAAGCCACTATGGTTCATGCAGACATACAGAAAATTGTAGAATGACCACCATCATAAGTGGTCCACATACTTGCAGTAGTTCCACCTCAACATCAAGTATAAAATAGTAAGTACCAACCGAGTTGTTGATTTCCTCAATCAACCTCCAGTCGCAGCACTCACCACGGTGCTAGACTCATGTGACCATGAGACCTCTGGATTTCCCCACCTCTATGAGACAAACCATGACTCCGCCACCACCTATCAAATGTTGGGCGAAAACTCAGTGGTCGCTAATTTTCATCTTCAGGATGGGTTGTTGTGTCGTCTAGGCCATCTCTTCATTCCATCAAGCGAGTGAGGAAAGATGATTCGGGAATCTCACTATAGTCAGGTGGAAGGACACTTCGACATTGAAAAGAAAATGGAAGTGTTGCAGAAACATTCCTACTGGCCGAAAATTCAACAAGATGTCAATAGGTATATCAGCTCCCGCACCACCTATGTTATTACCAAATCAACCACAAAGAAATAGGGCCTTTACACCCCTCTTCCTACTCCTGACAGGCCATGGGAATCCATCTCAATGGACTACATGTTGGGCCTTCCATCCACCAAGAGGGGAAATGACTGTGCTTTTGTGGTTGTTGATCGCTTTTCCAAGATGGAGATTATGGCTGCCTCCAGGAAGATAATCAGAGTCAAGGCCACTGCCAAGATCTTATTTGAATGAGTATGGGTACATTTTGGAATCCCATGAACCATTGTCTCATATAGGGACTGTCAGTTCCTCCACACATTATGGTCGAGCCTTTGGTCACTATTGGACACCAAGCCTACCAAATCCACTACCTTCCACCCCAAGACATATGGCCAAACTAAGGTCTTCAATCAGATGACCATGCATATCCTGCAAATGTACAATTCCAAGCACCCCCGCACATGGGATGAGATTCTTCCCTATGTCTAACATAGCTACAACTAAGCCCTACATAGCTCAACTGAACAAAACCCCTTTAGAGTGGGGTTGGGATTCCAACGATTGGGCCCCATGGATGTTGCAATACCCCTTGCGGCCACCTCGGTCGACTCATCCCCTACTCCACCTGAAGATGATAAATCCACCCAGTTCATTGATCATATCCAACACATCTGCCAACAAGTTTAGGATATTTTAGAGAATTCCAATTCCAAGTACAAGTAGTGCCATGATCAACACCAGGTGCCACATAAGTTTCAGGTGGGAGAAAAAGTTTGGTTGTACTTGCAGAAAGAAATCCTTACAGGTCCCCATCATAATATTTTACCACTTCGTTATGGGCATTACACCATCACCAAATTTGTGGGTGACAATGCTTTCGAGCTCAACATTCCTTATTTCCTTAGCTTACACCCAGTATTCAACGTGGCTCTCCTTTAGCCATATTTCCCACCATTATTGGGTACCTTAGAGATAGAAGAACAATTGACACCAACATATCTCAACCCTCATTGCATGCAACATGAATCCAATGATCATATTGTGGACACACAGGTTAAGGGCACTCGACAACAAAGGATGCAACTTTATCGATGTCAAAGAAGGGAAACTCCTGCACCAAGGAAAGTGGCTCACCCAGGACCAAATTCAATAGAAATTTCCTCATCTGATGGTAGAAATCAATGCAATGGATACCATTTCTTCCTAAGCAGGGAGGATTTATCCATATGGATTTCGGTTTCCTCCCACCTATTCCAACCGGTTCATTTTGACAGTTTTCTAGTTTGGCAGTTTTTTCCTAGTTTTTGGGTCCCTGACTTCCGTAGCTATTTTGAGGCCCTAAACAACGTTTTTAGGGATTTCCACAATCGAACTATAAAAAAATTAAAATTATAATGACAACATGTGGAGTCCTCAGATAGACCTTTCCAACGGATTATCATGCGCCTAAAATGAATATCATATGCAAAAGTTACGACCCCGGGAAGTTGATGTACTAGCTTACCCCAACGGGGCCCACATGACTTTTGGTGCTTCATCTCCTAGAGTTAGGTTTTTGGATGTCTAGGGTTTTGAAATTCATGTTTATTGAAAAAAATTCTTTGAGAGCCTCATTTTAATCATCTTCTTACGAATGAGTGCGACCGTCACATCTCTTCTCATAGATAAGCTGCCACCATTCCAGCAAGCTTGTTTTCCGCTGCATTTTACAGTTTCAAATTATTTCCTTATTGAATAGAAACCATTTTTACTATATCTATGTTATTCTGTGTTAATCATACTTTAATAATCGATATTCATCTCGTTCTTCTCATAAAATCTGGATCAATAAGTTAGGGTGATATCCCACCTATCTTGTCTTAGCCAAACAAGATTCGAAAAAATGTTATGAGAAGAGTTGTCATCTATTTACTCAAAATTTTCTTTGGTGAACATACTGGGGATGAAAGGCTCCATTTTCATTTCCCTGGTTTGTATTTTTTTTTCACTTGTAAATTTATTGTTTATATTTACTTCTTTATTTTCATTTTTTTTATTTTTTTTTTAATTATAGCTTGTTTACTTTTGCTCATATTTTTTTCTCAACTCATGAATATTACTACTAAAATAAAACCCAACCTAGGTGATGATATAGAGGATCAAAATAGCATTACCCTAACCCTATACAATCTCATTCTTGAGACTACCAATAGTCAAGCTAAATTGAATCATTCTTGGGAAGTTGTTTATGAAGAATCTTGAATCAGGGAACAGTGGGATGTCCATCAAAGGATGATTAAAAACCATCCTCGTCATTAATTACCTATCATGACCATGCCTACCCTTGAGAAACCTAACATTATTGAAGGCCTTGTCAATTAGAACAATGTCTCATTTACCTTATTCCAAGAAATCCTCAATCATTCACGTACTAGGACTGAGTTATACCGATATTGGGAAGTTAACGTTGCCGAAGTCTATCTCCAATAATATTTGGATGATCAAAGGAGTCGAGCCCTTAACAACCCACAACATTAACTCATATTATGTCACCTTCCTCCTGTATATCTCGATGAATACAAGGTCAATCCCTTGAATGTTCTCTCATTCTTGAAGTAGGAAGAAGAAAGGTTGTTCTCCAAGGACAAAAACCTAAACTCCATCAGTCTTTGTCTGATTCAGCTAGTTCCTCATCCTCTCCACTTCCCTATATATTCAAAATGTCAGGAACTAGTAGTGTAACATGAAGCAGTGGTTATGGAGGTGGCACTAGTAGTTCTTCCTCATCACAACCTTCTACTTCAACTTCGATCATGATTATCTATAGCCATACTATCCATGTTCAATCCACCACTAATCCAACCAAAGTCATTAAGAGATATGTCTTGTTTCAATTCAAGATTTCAATGCTACTTTGTGGCATGTTTCTTCCCCCCTAAATCTCACACATAAAATAAATCTGTTTCCTAAGTTCAAGGATCATTTGCTCAAGTTATGTAGAAATGGTACCATTTCTACAGATGAACATTTGATTTCTTTCTCAAACGCTTTTCATGACATTGGCGCAAATGAAAATGATACTTGCATGCACTTATTTGCCTCCAACTGACTTCTTTTATTTGCCTCCAAAGACTTTTTCTCCCTGGGATGAATTAGTATACTGGCTCAAATCCACTTTTGGGAAACCCAAAATCCCAATTGATCGATTAAGGGAATACAATAATATCACAGATAACAAAGGTGAAACCATTAAATCTTTCAATATTCACTTCACAAAGTTATATAATCAAATCCCTGAATTGATCAGACCACAAGATCAACCTGCATTCATGTATTACTACAATTCTCTACCCTTTTCCTATCATCACATATTGGAAAACAAGGCCATAGATAATATCAGATCTTCCCTTCAGACTTGTTTGTAGTACGAAGAGCAGTTAGATAGGGTCGATATTCCTAAAGAAGACTATGCCAAACAAAATGATATGTCTACCATTCTGGAGCTTATGAAAGACATTAACAACTGAATGATTTATTTTTAGAAAAGGGGAATTACTCCTGCTGCCATTATTGAAAATTCCACCTAGGCTACAACTAGGAATTTCACAAATAGTAACTTTCAGCCAAAAGCCATATTTCCTAGAGCATGGTATAATTTTTGCGAAGAACATCACGAGGAAAGCACTTGTGAAATCAAGACAAATGTGAGAGATCGAATATTTGACAAGAAACTAGACACTACCATTTATGTCTTAGATTGGGCCCCACAAGGATGATGTCATGGTAGTTAATACCATAAATAAATCATATGCCAATAATGGAAAAGTTGATTCTTCCAAGACTACTTTTACCCCTAGCACATCCACTTGAAATATCGGCTCACAAGCTGTTCACCCTTGTACCAGTCATCAAGTCACCATTCCTTCTTCAAAATATAATATTTTAAATCAGTTGGCTAACATAAAAGATGATGCTACTCTTTTGGATATGGTAACTGTATCGGAACAACAACAACATCTTATAGATTTCACGGAAGCTAAAACTTCCAACATAGCCAACCTCACATAAGATCACGATGAATAAGAGTCTCATGTAAACAAGATAGGTGTAAATAACTTTAGGAGATCTGTAAATTACCACCTTTTCTATATTTCTGTAAAGATTTTAGATAAAATAGCCCATTGATGCCTCATTGATGGTGTCTCAAGCCCAAGTATCATGTCAAAGATCATTATGGAAGAGCTAGGCCTCTCTTGTATAAACGAAAATGCAACAAGCATGCTATCCTATAATAATCAACAACAATCCATGATTGGTGAGATCAATGATGTAATATTAGTACTTTCCGCACATCCAGAAATACGCACCACCCTAAAAATTCAAGTGATTGATATGTTTGTCAGCAATTACTCAATTATTTTTGGGAGGGGCTGACAAGACTTAACGGGTGGTTACTTGTATTTATATGGGCCACATTTTTCTATGCCTAAGGATGGAAAGAATGTTATTTTTCTTAGAAAAGATTGTATCTCACCTTACATTGAGAAAGTTCCTCACCTAAATTTAAATTATGTTGAGGAAAGCTTGGGTGTCTACTCTATTTTCACAGAAGAAGATGATGTGCCACGTGAACAGTTTGACTATGATGACGGATTGTTGCATATGCACTTTGATGGTGCATGCTCCAATGAAGGAAATGGAGATGGTATTATCCTTTACTCACCCGTAGGAGAAATCTATAATTTCTCCTTCATGTTAGAATTCGCTTGCACCAACAATGTTGTTGATTTTGAAGCCCTATTGTTAGGTATTGAAAATGCTTATAATCTGGATTGTGGTCATCTTATTGTTTTTGGTGACTCTGAGATTATAGTTAATCTTGTTAGAAATATATATAATCCCAATAACAAGCTGATGAAAAGATGCACTTGGGTCGTTTGGGCCTTGATTTCAAATATGTTATCTTTCAACATCACTCACGTAAAAAGGGATCTTAATACCATGGTTGATAGTTTGGAAATTTTTGTTGCCTCTCCTACTTGACAAATTTTACCGCAACGACCTGATTGCACTTTTATGTCTCTTTATCGTCCAAATATACCTAACAATGTTGAATCATGGAAAATTTTCAAAAATGATGAGGATATCTGTGCTTTCTTACAAGGTGAACTTCTTAAGCTTAAGGAAGTAATTTCTATTGAAGATTATAAGTTTCCAAAAGGCTTGACTCCTCTTGAGAGTTCATTTTCAATGAGTAATGTTGGTAAAAAGGAAAATACTGTAGAAGAGGAGTCAAAGAGGAAAGTTGGAGACATTGTCTTTGTGAACATTGAAACCTCACATGATCCCAAGATTCTTAAAATAGGAGCTCAGTGTTCACAAGAAGAAAAAGAAAGATTCATGGATTTATTCCATGAATTCAAGGACGTCTTTGCTTGGTCGTATGAGGATCTTCGTGGTTTTGATCCAAAAATCATCCAACACGCCATTCCCATCAAGTAAGGGGCGGAACCAGTAAGGAAGAGACAAATCCTTGTAAACCCTACCCTCGAAGCTACTATTAGGAAGGAAGTCGAAAAGTTACTAAAATCTAAAATTATCTTTCCAGTAAAGTATTTTGAATGGGTCTCAAATATGGTTCCTGTACAAAAATGTTTTGGTCAAATCACGTTATGTGTTGACTTCTGTGCTTTGAATAGAGCAAGCGTCAAATATAATTTTCCACTTCTTAATATGGAAATGATCCTACAAGAGGTGGCTGGATCTCAAATAATGTCCCTACTTGACAATTTTTTTGGATACAATCAAATTAGAGTCAAGAGATTTGACAAATACAAAACCACTTTCACCACTAGATTGGGCACCTTTGCTTGCAAACATGTGCCGTTTGGCCTGTCTAACGTAAGTGCCACATTCAAGAAAGCTATGAAAATAGATTTAGATGGTTTGATCGGTAAGATAATTCAGGTTTATCTTGATGAATTAATTGTTTACTCTAAGAATCGATCATATCATTTTAGTCATCTTAGGAAATTCTTTCTGCGTTGCATAAATTTTAGTATGTTATTGAATCCTTCTAAGTCCATTTTTGGAGTTACTCAAGAAAAAATACTTGGTCATATTGTTTCTGACTGCGGTATTAGTATTGACCCCGAGATAGTTGTTTCGATTATCAACCTACCTACTCCCACCTCTAAACAAGGAGTTCAAGCTTTCATGGGCACTATTAACTATGTTAGGAGGTTTGTTGTGATGGTTAAACCTATTCAAAATTTTCTAAATTAGGATTGAACCTTCTCTTGGAATGATGAGGTAGAAAAGACTTTTAGAGGAATCAAGAAGGAAATCATCTCTGCACCAGTTTTATCCAAGCCTTATTTTAATAAAGACTTCATCATCTATACCAATGCCACAAAAGAGGCAATCTCTACCATTTTTCTGCAAGAATATGACCAAAATCAAGAAAATCCTATAGCTTATATGAGTCAATTTTTTCCAGATGATGAGGTGAAGTATATGTTTATTGAAAAACACACTTTCTCCTTGGTAAATGATATAGGAAAGTTCAAGAATTTTATTTTTGGAAAGAAAACACATGTAAGAGTCCCTTTGCCTACAGTGAAAGTGTTTCTTACACAGACTAATCACTCAGGAAAACTTGCACATTGGATTGCCAAAATTCAAGAACATGATTTAACAATTACTACAACCAAGACAATTAAGGGACATGATCTAGCTCTTCGCTTGGCTCAACATCTTGAGCCAAGTGATTCTTTCGAAGAAGATGAGAATGCTTTGTCAGCAATGTTTTACTTGGAAACTCTTCATATAGATCTCGTTGACCATCCTTGGTACAAGGATATTATTTATTATATTTTACATCAAAATTGCAATCACAATTTAGATTAACATCAACATAGTTCCTTATCATGGGAAATATTGTTTTTCATAGGTCTTCTAATTGGTTGTTGTTAGATGTATTGATGATAAAACAACCCAAAACGTTTTGAATGAATTTCATGGATCAATGATTATAACCTTCATATTGGTGGCCATTTCACAGAAAAAGTTACAACTTTTAAGATCATCAAATATGGTTATTTTTGGCCCTTGATGATTCAGGATTCTTTCAAGTTTGTTCATGCGTGTGAAAAATGTCAATTTTTTTTTGGCAGGGAACAATTTTCTGCTATGAATTTATAGCCAGTTTTACTTGATTTCCCATTTTCTAAATGGGGATTAGAATTTATTGGCCCTATTAAACCCCATATTCTATAGGGGATGTTTTTATCCTAACAATAACAAACTACTTTACCAAGTGGACCGAAGTTGTCCCTCTTAAGAATGCACAGGATGAACAAGTTATTAACTTCTTAGAATCTAATATATTTTCTCCCTTTGGTATTCCACTCGAAATAATTTTGGACAACATATCAACATTTATTTCAATAGTTTTGATTCGGTGTTACACATTATTTTCATCACCCCTATGACCATTAATGATGTAAACCTATCCTGTGTCTTTAGAAGGATCAATTTCCTTAATCCCTGAAGAAGAATGAAGATGAATTTTCCAAGAGAGATGAAATTATATTTTCCTTTGTAAAAAACCTTATCAGGAAGGATCGTTGCACCCTGCCCAATGTTAAGGGTGTGACAATTCCAAATCATCACATGTTGCACCATAGTAGCCTGCAACGTCGTCGCACTCTACTTAGTATTAAGGGTGTGACGATTTTCCGTATGAAGGAAAAAAATAAGCTTCTCGATGCTTCTAAAATAGAATCTTTGAGGGTGAGGTGCCCTCCGACTGATTTGTATTTGATTCGTATCTCCGATCTCATGGGATCATCCTAACCTCCTCACCCTATCCTTTTCAACTTATAAAAGGAGAGGAGTTATCATGGGGCTATTTAGTTGGTTTTGGAGCTTGGTGAGCTTTGTGAAGAACTTTTGAGATTAGCTAATGAGATATTAGTCTAGCCAAGAGTTTGGGTCTATGTTGGCTATGAGATTTTCTTTGCCAACATAGACTGTGAGTGACTTTCAGATCTATAGTCTCAGAATCCATAGAGCAGGAGTGTGTGGGTAGCAAGGAACTATTGGAAGGGCCCTTAAAACATCAATGCATTGGTTGTATTCTCCTTTTCATATTTCTAATACAAAAATATATTTCTTTCCCATAAAATTATCCTTATTTTATTGTATGAATCCTTGATCACATACATAGGTTTTGTTAAGTATACATTGTTTCTTTCACTTCATTGGATTGTGTATTTTTACAGGCTCAACATCCCATAAGCCTTGGAACGGAGTGAGGATGACACTAGCGAGGACAAATGACATTTAAAAGGTATGTCATTTATCTATTGGTAGTTAGTATGCTTGATGATTAAAACTTTGTGGAAGTTTTATATTCTGTCTTTTTTTGTTCTAGTTTCGGGGTGAAACTAGGGGGATCTGTTTTTGACCGCACTTACCGATTTGTCCGATAACAAAATTTGCGAACATACTGGGGAACGTACTGTTTTCCTAGTTTGTTTTTCTTTTTTTCTTTGATTTCCTAGATTTTGTTTCCTGAGTCACTGGGAGATCCAGATTAATTCTTGGGCTGTTTAATTTCCCTGGAAAACCTTCATGCTTTTCATATTTTCCATTTTTCCTTTGATCGTCACACAATTCTTTGAGAGACAACACAATAATCTAGGATCGTTGCATTCCACTTTGTGAGACAGTGCGACATCGTCGCACTGTGGCCTTCTATTACCTACGACAATCTAGGATCGATGCACTATGTTAGTCTTTCAACCTGCGACGATTATGAGTTTTTTATATTTTTTGATGATTTTCCCTGCACAGATCTAAGATATGGTTTTGGGGTGAATTTTTGGGTTTGATTATGGTCTATTTACAGTTTACTTGACAACATTGAATTTGCTTTTAGCTATCTTTTCTTTGTTTTATGTTTTTTTTTTTTGAAAGATTTGATCTCTTCCTTTGAGTGTCTTTCAGTTACTAAGCATTGTTTAGTGAAAGAACACTTATCTTTTCTGAATATTTTGTGTTAAAAGAGAAAATTTCCTTGGGTTGTTTTGTTTTATAGATATTTGCTATTGTTTTTAGCTATCTTCGAAACAACAAATTTTAATTTCTTGATTTGCATTAGATTGGGGGCATATTTGCATTTGAAGTAGCGAAATTGCATGGTTTTTGGCATTTTTGGTCTTGAATTCTTAAAAAAAAATTGGCTAAGAATCGTGTATTGGTGTACGGTATATTTGGCTCATTTCTTGAAGATATTGATATTGATGAGTTTAATAAAATCTTGGGACATGGTGCATCTGGGAATGATAAACGTTTTATTCTTCTCGTAATATAGCTTTCATCGAAGTGAAATATTTTCATTCTCATTTCTTTGCATTGTTTAGAGTCGGTCAAAACATCATTTCATCCACACCATTTTCCTATTGAGTAAACAAGATGTTAATATTATGGTATCTTTAGGAGGTATGAACCTCTATGATGACCTATGACGAGATTAGAATCATCCGGAAGGAAGCAAAGAATTGAAGGAAACCCTAGACAGGTTGTCGGCTGAACAAATATATTTATATTGAATTTATTGATGCCCAGAAGGAGAAGTCGGCCCAGTTAGACTGGTCAGGTCGGCCCCAGTTAGACTGGCCAGTCCACTATAAATACAGGGCGCCAGTTTCATTATTACACACTCTTAGAATTGCAGAGCCAGTTGTGCGCACTGTAGTTGGCAGTTTTGTGCGCAGGTCTCTGGGGAAAGTGGTGCACTAGTTCTGGGTGGGATCATCTGTTCAGTTTTGTTTCTATTATTTTTCTTGGTGCATTTAGCCTCTCTTGGCTATAGATTGCAGCCATAATTCTCTTCTCGATCAAGGTCAAGGTGCTCGGAGGGTGGCTTAAGGCCTGTGGTTGGGAGACGAGGGTATCGTCATGGTTAAACGAGCACAATCCTTTATATTCTAACAGGTTATGGGCCCACACACCCTTCAGTCAGCCTAAAACGCTGGAAGGAAACATAATCGCTAGGTATTGAGCTCATTGAGGAACTGCCGCTAGGGTTACTAGCAGGAGCAACTTCCAAAGAATTGCAGCTAGGGTTACTAGCAGTAGCAGTTGCAGAAACCCTAATTCTCAGATCCGACACCTTGTGATGGAGAATCTTGCTCAAGGAGAAGATATCTAGATGTGCCCTAACTTAGTGCACCTATTGACTTTCTCAGAAGAGAGAAAAGACGCAGTTGAAGTTTTGGATCAAGGCATGACCAGTTATCAGTCAACCGAAGACATGTGCGAAACAATCAGTCTCTTACATTACTCAGCACTTACCGAGACAATTGAAGACG
>ML794149.1:170797-270869 GCA_009831015.1 Picea engelmannii
GTATGCACCCTACAAACAGAAAAGTCTATTTGATTTTAATTAGCGTTGCTTTTAATGGGCTTCTTTAAGTCACAAGGTGCGAAAGTGAAACTGATGGTGTGTAAAAAGACTCAAAGCAAAATGAACAAAATGCGTGGAAACAAAAACTTTCACTAAAATGCAAAACCAACAACTTTTCAATGAAAGACTTCTTTTCTTTTTCAAATTTACTAAGATTTCATGCAGTAAATATAAAGGACTTTCACTCAGATTTGCGAGCTACTTATACTTGACATGCACTGCAAAAACTTATGCAAAAAGACTTCTTTCCTAGCTACTGATGCAACAACACAGTCTTCAAACCAAGAAGAAAATGAAACAAGAAATTGTTTTTTATTTCGTTGTAAAATAACACAAGAAGGAAAAATATTGACAAGAATAAAACCAAGAGAATGAAAATAAAACTCTGGCATAAAGCGTAGATCGCAAACAGAATCAGAGCACAAAAATGAAACAAAACAATCTCAACAACATCGATTCTAACACTTGCCTAAAAACCATAAAACAAATATTTTTTCTCTTTTGTCTTTTCTATCAAAACATTAACTAACAAACACAGGCTAAGGATAAGATGCCCTAACCTGCTGACTGTGTCCCCCCAAACTCCAAAACCTGAAAGGAGAACTTCTCACCATAGGAGGGAATGACTGCCCCACCCAGGCTAAAAGGCAACCAGACAGACCCGTGACTGTCACCAAGATAGCACGTGGTCAACCGGGTGCTAAGATGTACCAGCCCGCGGGTATCCGCGCTCAAAACTAAAGCAGCCCGTGGATAGGTATAAAATCTGAGAAAAAATCAAACACAGGCAGCCCAGACCTGAAAGAGGCCTCTGGTATTGACAACCAGGGTCTCTGAAAGGCTTGGATGCTGGTACTTCAACAGAAAAAGAAAATTTGCAAACAAGAAAACAAATTCAAAGAATGACCGACACTATTACTAAGATATGACTGCACAGAAAAGCAGGGCATTCAATCTTCATTCTCTAGCGTCATAGATCCGGAGAGAGAGAATGTCAGATAGGCTCCTGGCCGACTGCTGAGGTAGAAACTATCTTGGTAATATTAAACTCTATTGTCGGCACTTGTAAGGCAGACTGAAGAACAAGACAATAAACCAACAAGACCCAAACAGGATCCAGAAAGCCCCCTGAGAAGATAAACTTCTGACAGGGAAGAGGAGACTGCCTCTAAAGCCTTCTGAAAGCTACACGCTACTGAAACCTCTACAGCAAGCGGATAACCGCGGGCTGTATAAGGTTAGGGAGCGGGTTACCCGCGGGCAGGGCTTCTGCAGGCCGCGGATACCTCTGTGTGTCCCGAGAATGAATGTCAAGGGTCAGTCAAGGAAAACTGGTATTGATAACCAGGTTCCCTGCTAGCATTGACCTAACAGGCAGCAAAATAAACAAAGAAACAGAAATTGAACTTCTTTAAACTACCCAAAAAATATTTAACCAAATCCAGAAACCCTAAGAGTAAAATCGTCCCCAGTGGAGTCGCCAATTCTGTTGTGGGGCATTCTACCCTACGGACTAACAAGCTAGGGCTTTAAACTTGTACGCAGATCATGACCCTTCATAAGCTACCTTTAACCTTCTACCCTGAATCTAAAACCCTTTTCCTTAAGCAAACAAGGGAAGAACTAACTAACCTTTTGATCGACGGTTGGTGTAGCTCCTCCATTGAGCTTTATCTCCTTGCTGCTGCTGCTCCTTCCACAAAGTGATCTTGCAATCAAGACAAAACTATGCATGCATGCTATTGTTGTACTAGGGGGTTAGAGATTCAACACAAATCACATAAAACATATAAGACTCATGTATTTGGGATGGGAAAAGTATCTTTTTATTGATCTCAATATGAACCAACTTACAATGATTTTTGAGACTGGCCACCGTTCCTCGATCCTGATCCTGGGCTCCTCCTCTTCTTTGTCCTCCAACTGCTTTTCTTGAATTCTCCTAAATCTTGAGGAAAGGCTAAAGGGTTGGGACAAAATGGACGAAAATTGGGCAGAGTTTCTTTGCTATGATTTTTCCTCCTTTGAATAGTACCCCTACCCCTTCTTTTATAGGCTAGAAGGAGCTAGGGTTTTAGACAAACTCTCGGCCATGCATGGCCGGGAGTTCCAGTTAACTGACCCAAAGCTTTTCGTCCCGGCGGAAACTTTCCTGATTTTTTGCTTTGTTAGGTAAACGCGGGTTGTAGTGGGCTAGCCCGCGATCAACCACGTGCAGTATAAGGCCAGCAAGCGGTCAACCGCGCCCAGTGTTAGGTTAGGGTGTGGGTTGCTTGTTTTAAGTGGTTTTTCAAGGTTTTATTCAGCATGTCTTTGTCAAGGAAGAGACATGAGTTGGCCTGATGCCAGGTAAGCCTGTGTGGTGCATTTTAGGGTTATAACAAAGTGATGTCGGCCCGTGGGTTCACCCACGTTTAGGCCCACTTTTGTATGTATAAATAGATGTCTAGGTGAATTAAGTAAGAGAATGGTAGCCTATCTATGTGATATAAGATAATTGCTAGTAGTTCTCTGTGCATGACTATAGAAGGGTTACAGATCTAAATGCAAGTTATTATAGAGATTAGAGAAGGATTTGTGCTACAACGCAAGGAAGAAGGATCTAGCGAGCTGCGCAGATATTCTGTGCTATGTGTAGAAGGATTTTCAGTGACTGTGTGTTGTAACCGACTGAAGACACTAATAAATAAGAAGAGTTGGTGGACGTAGCCCTAGGGTGGGGGTGATCCACATACACGCTGTGTTGCTCTGCTTTGTGCGATTTATCAATGTGTTTCTATGTCATGAATGTTCGATAGATCCGATGTTGCTTTGTGCCTAATCATGTGGATGAATGATAGATCTAACCTATGTGGATGTGCTTAGTGCTTGAATCTGCTAGATCTAATGTGTTCCTTTTATGTTAAGTGTTATTAGATGATGGATCTAGTTGCATACTGCGATACTCTGTAATTAGGGTGTGTTTGCACTGTTACTAATAACTGAATATTGATGAAGATTAATTGCTAAGTGCTATGTTTCATGTTAAGAATCACAAATCCGTGTCCCAGCTAAGGTTGCAGACATCTGAGTGATACAACCACCCCTGCCTCTACCTCAGGTGAGACTTCATCTGCTTCATAGGTGTTACCGAAAGGACAGGTAGTCAGGGTTTTGTTGGTTCTTTTTTGTAGCATTGAACCCTGGGTCTGCCCCTGTGCCAACACTTCCTCTATGACCACTTTGCTTAAACTAGAGTGATAAAGCTATCCTCTCTCTCATATTTTCCTTTCTACCTCGGCCATCCCATTTGAAAGAGAATACCATAGAAAAGCAATTCTAATTAACAAATTTCCTGTAGACTGCAAAACCAGAAGATGAGTTCAAGCCAATACCATATTACCTTTCCTTGTGTAGTCGTCATTGTTGAATCTTGAATCGTCATGAGAAGTCCCACTTGCAAAGGATTGAAAAGCATATATATATATATATATATATATATATAAACTATAAGTGGGACCCTCTATAGTGTTAAATAAAAAAACTTGGAGGAAAGGGAAGTTGATTCAAGTGTTCTCGAAGGTTGTCTTTGATTCCAGTGCATATTTGAGAATGTTGATGTGGGCGGAGTAAATGGTAACAATTTGGCTTCAATTTGGCATGGGTTCATGGTTGTCATGATTGACAATTTCTAGTTTAAAAAAAAAAAAAAGGTGTTAAAGCTTCTGGTCTATTCATCGATTTCATATTCACCTATTAGTTTCAACTAATGCATTTTATGAGTTTATTTCACACCCATGGTTATGACTTGTTATTTTAAAAATGTTATTTTTATACATATATGTTGAGCTCTCAACACACCCTAAAAAGCCTTATCAAATTTTTTACTTTTTTGGGTACCACTTGATCTTCTGCACTGTTTGATTTGATTTCATTTTGGGAATTTTTTTGTATTTGATTATTTTAATGACTCTCATCACCTATTCAGGTTTGCTTGAACTTATGAAACCCCATGACTAAAATACCTTAACAGTTGAATTAAGAATCGGTAACCAAACGTTGCACTCAACGTGCTCAAGTTTGACATTGAAAGGAATTCAAAGAAGGAAAAGGAACCACTCGAAAAACCACAGTCGTTGAACATCGATCTCCATCGACATTGATAGAAGGCAGTTCTAGTTTACGTAAGTTTTCTCATAAATTTTTGAGAGATAGATGATCCCCTTCGGCATCGGTAAAATATGAAGAGGATAGACGTTAACGAAGGACGAAAAGAAGTCATCAATAGTCAATTCCCAACGCACCATATCGGGATTGAGGAAATCCTAGAAGGATCATAACAAACATTTTGACCACGATAAAGTTATCCCCAATCGTTGATCCCCGATGCGGTTTCTACATCGAGAATTTTTCGAGGGAACTGACCCAAGAGCGCTTTGGTAGGTTATCGCCGATTGTCGATCCTTGACACTTTTTTCGGCATTGGCAAGATAAGGTTTGTTTTTTAATGAATAGATTAAGGAAAGTCCTGACTTCGATTAATATGAGTGAATTAAGTCACTGGTCTCCAACGCCACATGTCTTTAGCAGGTAAGAAGGTTGTACAGTCTAAGTTCTATCTTGAGTCATTTTTGGTTACCTAGGTCCTAGTCACACCCCCGAGTCAGCTTTTCAGTGTCAGCACTGTACGGTAAGGTCGATCGGTGTCAGATATTTTATAGGAGAGTATCAACGGAAATGTTCATAGCATGACTCTGATCTCCAATCCACCCACTGAAGGAGCAACACAACGAGATGTTTTCATCATTAGATACGATCAGATTTTGCGCATTTAAAGAGATAATTAATACTCAATCTTGCATTAGTTTCTACCTTGTGCGCTAATCAAAACAACCTTTTGAAATCACTGATCACCCACATCACCACTCACGCCTCCACCGTCAACCCATGATGAAGCACCGACTTTGTACATGGCTTCATACCTACTCGATGTCATGTGCGCTTGGAACGTCTTCGCTTGCATGACTCTGAGTTGGCATGTTGCAGAGCTTCCAGTCCATGTCTACTTCAATGTGCTATGGGAAAATAGGTATCATAAATATTACTCCCTCATCTGCAATGAATTCATCGCCCGAATTTATTTTATTCTTTTTAAGAAGGAATTTCCAAGGATATCGGTGGCAGCCAAGAAAATGATATCCAAGGTAGGCCATAGGTATTTGGACGAGTGCTCCACCTACATCAAGGTGTTTGGGGCCAACGAAGCACCACATCTCCTACCAGCTCATGTTCCATACCGTCTCATCGTAGGAGAAATATGTTATCAGACCATATTTCAAGGCTACAATGCCACCATGGTCAAAGACAAGAAACAAGCTTCCATATCGTACGGTTTCCATGTAGGGTTCTATTTGGTAAAGGATATAGCTCAAGCCGAACAAGAAGGGCTACGCCAACTCGAATTCAGATTCTTGACGGGTTGATTCTGAAAGTATGATCCAAAGGGCCTGGTCCTGCAACATGATTCACAAGTGTCATCCTGTTGGTCATATGCTCATGATAAGTTCAAAGATGAAGTCTTCACAAGGAATGCCCAGGATTAGGATAAGGTGGTGCAAAAGCTGGTCGACCTGAAAATGACCAGCATCAAGGCCATGAGCATGTATGAACAGGAAAAAATAATAGAGAAGTTGGCTCAAGAGGCCCTCAGAGCCAGTGAAGAAATCAGAGAGGTAGAGGAAACAGAGGGGAAGAATAGGGGATTGTCTTTGACATCGGAGGCACATGAAAGGGGATTGCTCCTAATGGAACATGCATAGAGAGTAATTGATCAACTGTAGAATGACTCGAACCTCATAAAGATGAAAAGGGTTCCTTTCGACAACCCAATGGAAAGACGGGAAGGACCAAGCGACCCAAAGCCGATACAAATTGGAAAAAGAACAAGGCCAGATAACCTTGAAGTTTCAATGCCAGAGGTTGGATCATCGGAGGGTGTTTCATCTTAGCCCGAGATAGCAAGGAAATCAGGGAGACCAAGTGCACCAAACCCCCTACACTACTTAATAATTCTCTATGATGATGAGGATAGTCCAGAGGTTTCTTTGGTGACTCTGGTACAGATCACAGAGGAAAAGGAACCTGAGAAAACATATTCCCCATATCCCGATGCTCAACCTCAAATCCTTCCACAAAGCGACCAGGAGGTTGAAAGTGTCTTAGACATTGATCTACTCGATGCACCAGGGACCCAAGTGGACAACCCGAAAGACGAGTTAGGGTCTGGAGAACAAGAATAAGAAATTCTATAGCAGGAAATCGACATCTCAACAATCGATTATCAAGTAATTATCGAGTCTACCCCTTGTTGTTCCAGAGTCTGTACTTAAGGCTTAAGAAAGTACAGTGTCTAGGAATCCAAAAGTGAGTAAAGGATAAAATAGGGAGAAGATTCAACCTTCGGGAAATGAAGCTAAGGTTGATTTCCAGGTTGTCGTTGTCTCGCTTCCAACTGTTCTTGAATGTTTATATCTCATTCAATCGCGGCCCATGAACGCTCAAGTTCTACCTGGGTGTTGGTTGTTTTAAGTATAGTATCGAAAAGGTTTAAGGAAATATGGGTTTGGTCCGATAAACCAGGTTCAATATTAGGTTGTCTTACAACTGGGACAGTCATAGAGGAACAATAAACTAAAAGTGAGTTCGAGTTTTTTTATGCTGTATCAATTTGATCTTATAAAAGAGAAATTTGAATTCAATATTAAGGATAAAATGCAAACCAAAGGCCTTTTTCCGTAACTGAGTTATATTTTAAATAAATGGTGTGTGAAATGTGAGAAAAACATTAAGTTGTCTATAACGCAAGGCTCCTATGAAGGGAGAATATCATCCTGTAAACAAAAGAAGAAAATAAGATAAGAAGGAATCTGACGAAGCATAAAATATGACAATCTAAAAGGTTCACAGGTCTTGTACCTGCTAATAGCCAATACAGAGGAAAAACTGTAAACGATATAGATGGCTAAAACTTGATCACCATAGTAGAGGTTTTACTAAATTGCAATGAAACATTCATCAGATATATATAAGCAAAATGAAATTGAATATGAAATCACAGAGAAAACAAACTCATAACACAGTCTTGACGGCATCAAGAGTCTCCGGATTGCTTTGTATTAATTCTCAAAAGGAGATAGTATCTATTACAATCGAGCAAAAAGGTCCAACCTTGTTTATTTCTTCTAATTTCATATTTAAACAAACTTCTACATGTTGGAAGTTCAATCGCTTCAGGAGTATTTTTGGTTACAAAAAAGAGAAGATTAGACGTTTCAATTCTTTGTCTCTGTCTTTCTTTCAGGCAACTGGAATGCCTTCCTTTCTTTTCTCTCTGAGTTCTGAAAATATAATAGGCAGACACTTATCATTTTTTGATACCCAAAACCTGCCCCTTCGTATGCTCGGTACAAGTGATGCATTTCTCCACCAGCTGGGCTATCAACCTGGAAGGTTCTGCTTGATTACTTGCCTCAAAAGTGTAATAATCTTTCACTAATTGTGACAACTTCCCTTCTATCTGTCGATCTTTGGCACTGATAGAACATAAATGTACCTTGGTTTTATTTTCCATTTGTCTACTTGGATTATATCCATCTGGGTTATCTGTGATATTTCAACCAATTCTATTTCTTCATTCTCCTTGATATTGAGCAGATGCTTGGCTATATTAATCTGGCCCAGTGCCTCAGTGATGTTTTCACTATAGAGATTCAACAACCCCCTATCTATGAAACCGAAAGTTTCTTCACACAAGTTTCTTACCTCTTTAGCTCGTTGTTTTCCTTTTGATATGTTATGCTCCCATGCCTTCAGCAAGATGTTACCTCAGGTCTTCTCTGGGATGGAGAGCCTGGAACTACTGCCCATTTCCTTTTTTGCTATGGCTATAACAACCTCTTGGAAAACGACCCAAGCCACCCCAACTTCTTTTTCTCTGGAGGAGATGTTTTCCAATGCTTGATCAATGAGTTGGCAGTGATTTTGAATAGTTTCCACTTTAGCAAGTAAACCTCGTTGAATGACAGATATTATTTTTCGGATTTCTATGGCTTGGGATTGGAATATCCCAATATCTATCATATGGCTTTTGGCGAAGTTTAATTTGGCCTGCAACTACCATATCAATTCTTCTCGCTGGCTTATCTGTGATTTTCTAGTCTGGGCCACCTGTTGTGTTTGTTCGAGATCGGTTTTGAGCTGCTCGATTTTCTTTTGATCAGCTGCTCTAGCTTGCTCTATACCTGAATTTTCCTGATCTCTGGAAGTTGTCTCTACTGTAGCCAATTTAGCCTCTAAAGTTTTGATTAAGTGGTTTTTCTGCTTCAACTGATCTCTTAGGGACTCGACAAAATATTGGTTGGCCATAGCAAAAGCCCCTAATGTCCCTATTATCTAAGTTGCAAATTCTTGCTTCTTCATATCTTTTCCATCGGCTAAGATTTTAAATTTCTTGGCTACCTTGTCTACTTCTTGATAAATCTCTTGCTTCATAATGGCCTTTCTCTTCTTATCGAAGAAAAATTCATTCGGAGGCAATTCTTCCACTGTTATGGGCGATAGTTCTTTGCTGAAAATCCAACCAGCGTTTGGGACCCATTTCGTGGATTGTAGGGGGGTAACAGAAACAATAGGACTACCGATCTACTTGGATGATTTCCCCAGAGTAACAACCGAGGTTGATTTTATTGTAGGGTTGGCGGTCTCGGCTTCCTGTTTCGGGCCCCCAGTTTGGTTCTTCTTCTCTTGGTGTTCTTCTTGGTCAGGTGCCAAATCTTTGGAGCCCTTGGCTTTCGCTTGCTGTACATCTGCGGTCGTCAGGTTCTTACCCTATAGGACCGGGGGAAGGCAACTTCGTTGGTGTTCCTTAAATTTGAAAAAATCGGCCATCCCTTCGGGAGATAGAGCTTGTATCTGACTCAAGACCTCTGCATAGGATCTCATGCCTCGAAAAATATCATCATGAGGTGAATTCTCATGTTCATATATTTTAAGGCCATAATTATCATGTTGATTACTCACGACCCTGTGTGGGTCGTGTTTCTTGAACTCAATGTGGATGAGTTTAATATCTTCCAAGGCTACTTCCTCGGCCTTCACGTGTCCGAAATATAATAAAGAATAGGTATTCAAATGAATGGGGAAGGGTGGCCATACATTTTTTGAAAATCCTTTAAGCTCTTTGCTTATGCCACCAATCACGGCTTGCCTAGCGATTTTGTGACAAAACAGCCTATCTGGTATAAATAATGGTAGAGAATATGGAGGAACATAAGCGTCGAAAACCCTGATATAGGAAAATTTTGCCTCTACGTACCAGTCGACCACACTGCTCAAGTTGGCCGTGATGCTATCTGAAATCTTGGGCAGTGGATTACCGAAGATGATGACATGGATTGGCACCATTACCCAATTGAAAATATCGTATACGAAGTCTACGGCCTTATCCTCCCAAAGTTTTGAATGGTAGACATGGATAGGCTTAGCTTCAGATGGAGTCCAACTCCAGCTCATTAGGGGAAAATGTGTCATGAAACAAACGGCGTCCATGATATATGCGGACATAAAAAACAAAGCGGCCTTCCCATTTTCCTTCTGCATCCGATATTCTGTAATATGGTTGGTTAAAATTTCTGACAACAGTTTGTCCCAGTCGAAGGAACAACCTTCAGTGACTGTATGAATCAGAGGCACCCACGAGAGAAAGAAATGTGTGGTGTTCTCCCTCCCATACAATCTGCAGGTCATCATTGTTATGTACTTGAATTGTGGTTCCAAAGAAGAGATTGAATAAACTCGGTTACCGTCTGCCCTGAACTTTGCGAGGTGTGAGACCCAATCCTTGATCAGATCAAACATGTTTCTGCCGTATTGCTCACATTCCTTCTGCTTAAAACTTTCAAGAGACTTGACATTGTATGAGAAGTTTGATGGGGGTGGCAATTGGTACATCACCTGCAATTGTTCTGGTCTAAAAGTCCCGACAGACACTTTCTTGTCACTAATAATGGTTATGGTCGGGATATCCACATGATCCAATGCCCATCGGATCATATCATAATATGGAAGGAGTCGTGGCCTGGCCACTATCTTATGCATCTCTGATTGAACGATGATCTTGTATTTGGTGGCCAAATCATCTCTCTTATTATCATTGGAATCGTCTAAACAGTTCACCAATTCGGACTGTAGAACCTCGGAGACGTATGACCAGGTTCTGACAGAATCGATACTTCGGGGTGAAGTATCAGAAATAGTATCCACGCATTTCCCTGAACTCTCAGCACTCGCCTTGGAAGCTTTTCGTGGGGCCATGATAGAGGACTCTGACTTAGTTCTCCTATAGTAAAAATGTGTATACATACAGAAATTAGCTCAGCGAGAGAAGCTTCTTTGCGCAAGATAGAAATGGAATTTGAAATAATGAGAGAAAGAACTCTATATCCTGACCATTTAAAACCTCGGCATCCTTACGACCAGAACGGTCAAATAATTTTTTGGGAAAATATCTTGCCATAAAAACAACCTCTTTACCTATCACTTCAAATAAATACCATAAATTTTTACGGGTGACACAAGTTGGCGCAAAACATTTAAAATTAATCCATAAACATAGTGCGTTAAAATTTGTATTAATGTACTGATTAATCTAGTTCATCTTTTTAATTTAAAATTTCTTTAATCATTAATCACCTTTTTCGGCATTCGCTGTATCGGGAGATTTTACTTCTAGCTTTCGACCCCTTAAAACCTGAGATCGCGAGGACGCGATCTAGTTAAGAAAAAATGTAATCCAGATTAAGTGTTTAATTAATCACGTTTAATTAATATCGTGACTTTGCGACTCGGGTCTACAAAGGTAGAGTTTCTTTGAAAAGTGTATGCCGAGTCGCGAAATCCCGATAGAGTTTAACTATAGTAAAACTATTCACCCCTAACACTAACCCGGGTAACCTGCGGGAATGTCTCGCGATTTTGCCTATCAGAGTTATGACGGTAAGAATTTTGGGGAGGGTGAATGACGAGACGTGAAATCCCAACAACACTTAACTAAGGTTTAAAGAAATTTACTCTCGACGCTAACCTGGGTAAGCTTTCAAGGTTATTTCGCGACTTCGCGCATCGGGGCTTAGAAACATTGTGACTTGTAACTCTCAAAACGCGATATCTCGAGGTAAAGAAAAGTGAAAAATCTCGTTCAACAGTTAAATGAAAATGGAATTAGGAGTATAACGATGATCATCACTTTTCATATCGGGACTACTGATATTTTCAGTGGGTAAAGGTCACGAAGTAAAAGACAACTTAAATGGCCAACCTTTGATTGTAAGAATTACACTTAAACTAGTCGAAAAAGGCGGCTCCAACATATGCTTTAACTAGGCATCAAGTCTCCCTGCGAGACGGGAAGAACAGTAGACCATGTGCCTGTATTGGGTAAATGGAGTCATTGGTTTTACTTATGCGAAACTCGCTTTAAGGAAGGGGATACAGAGGGAAGAAAAGATTTTGTCTTTTACTTCTGAAAATATTTTCAACACTCAAATATGTTTCACACTCAGCAGCAGTCCATTTCACGACTTTCTCTTTCTCTTTACTGAATTTAGGTCTACATTAAGACAATCAAAATAGTCCTAGGAAATTAAACAGATCTTGTGGCTTTTGGTTTTCATCAAACAAAGTTTATTACATGTTTTTAATCAGGGAGCCATGTCTGAACTTAGGATGTAGATCAGGTTTCGAGAAAATTGATTACCAAAGTAGAGTGAGATTCAAGTATAACAGCCTTACAGATATCTCAGATATTGCTTCACTGCCAGCGAGCCTGTTCAGTACCCCGGTGAAGTTATCTGGCCCTTTTTGTTGAATTTCCTTTCACCACTTCGAAATGTATTTATGCATTTAAATGCTAAGACAAGGGCAATCATTTCTGAATTTCCTTTCATCTTCTCTTCGGACTAGATGGGACAATTAAATATGACTTTCCTTTCACCATCTGTCTTATAATTTACTTTTTAGAACACAAAGTGGGGGCAATCAGTTTGTATGAGGGGTGATATCTGTGTAATATTTTGCAATGGAGGTCTGTCGACTTACTTTGATTACTCTGTACCAACCTTCCCTTAACTTTCACAACACCTTAGCCCATAGGGAAAAAGGGGAAAAATTATTTCTAGGGGTCTTCCTTCGAGCAAGCCTCAATCTTTCGAAACTGTTGAAAAACCTAGAATAGTTAGGATCAACCTACGCATAACTTTGTTTAGTAAGAGACCGAGGAGTTGTGAAGACCAGCTTACTTTCCAAAATATTCTTTACAACTTTCAAAGTTAAAACGTAATATCTTCTCCCCATGTATATAAACCCAGAAAGATGCTTGGATTTTTAAGAAGGTAAATCTGAAAACCGAAAGAAAGGTGACGGATAGAGATCTGTAAACTGAGAAACAGGGGTCAAAAATTAAAACCGACTCTTGAAACCCTTTTCCCAGAGATTCTTTACTTTTTCTGCTTATTTTAACTACCTCCTATCTTTATTTTAAGTTAAATTCTTAGGACCCAGAGTAAGTAGTTGTTATTTTTAATAATAGTCAAGTGAAAACATTGTATTTATAGGACCATTACGGTGCTTTGGAGACCTTTGTTTAAAAAAAAAAAAAAATAGAATTCTCAGGAATTTGTACCTTTGCCTTACCATTTTAAAATAACCGAAATCCTTTTCTGTCACCTGTTTTCGGTGAATTTAGTCTTCGATATATGAATTTCTATTTTCTCCTTTTGCTCGTTTAGGTCGCAAGCCGAAATCCTTTAAACATGAAGAGTTTCTTTTAAAAGAGCTAAATGTATTGAAAATTGTGTATCTCTACTTCTACAAAATTACTGACCTAATTAATTAAAGGTGAAAGTAAACTTACCCCAAAGAAATTATGAAATAGAAAGAAAATACAAATCGGTATATACAATGGAAATCTTTTGGGAAACAATTATTTCATGTAGTGTTTTAAATAATGCTCGTTAACAGGGGCATTGAAGATTTTACCGTCCATATTTTCTAATAGGAACAAATTTTTTCCTTCGAGAGCTGCGACTTTGAACGGTCCATACCATATATGATCGAATTTATCGTGTTTCGCCAAATATTCCTTTCTAACATCCCATTTCAAGACTAAATTGCTAGGGATAAACTCTCTATCTTTTGTCTTACGGTCGAATAACGTTTTCATGTCATCTTGGTATTTTTGCAACCTTTCGTCCACTTCGACCATGTGTTGTTGTACTTCGATTAGCTGGTTTATCCTTCTTGTGACATGATTTGGTTCTTCTTTCTTGTCTTGCCACAGTTTCATTATGGGAAGTGACAGGTTTATGGGTAATACCACGTTAGTCCCGTACACCATTTGGAAAGGAGAGGTGTCGATGGATTTTTTCGTTCCTATCTGATTCGCCCATAATGCGTATTTTAAATGCACATGCCAAGATCTTTTGTTCTCGTTCAACACTTTCTTAATTATATTTATCAGACTCTTGTTTGAAGACTCGGACAGTCCATTTCCTTGGGGATAATATGTCGTGGAATGGCCGAGCACGATATTGTATTTTTAGCAAAACCTGATCATAGCCATAGATTTAAAAGCCTGGGCCTTATATGTGACTATCTTTCGAGGGCAGCTGAATCTAGACAAAATGTTTTCTTCTAGGAAATCTATTACCACTGAATTTGTTGCCCTTCTGGTTGGAATAGCCTCTACCCATTTAGTGAAGTAATCTGTGTCGGTTAGGATCCATTTGTGTTGAGCACTGGAATGGGGGTTAATTTCGCCTATAAAATCCAGTCCCTACTGCTGAAAAGGAGCCTCTATTTTGACCGGGACTAACGGTAGCACTGGGAGTTTATGCTTGCCCGAGAACAATTGTCAAGGGTTGCAATCCCTGACTTTGGCAGCGATGTCTGAGAAAAGTTTAGGCCAATAATACCCTGCCCTCAAGATTTTATAAGATATTTCTCTCCAAGCGTGATGTCCCCCACACACTCCTTCGTGGAATTCGCTTATGACCTTCTCTATTTAATATTCAACCAAACAAACCAACAGGAAGCTAAGTGGGTCCTTCCAATACAATTGACTCTCAGATATACAGTATTTGACTGCATGCAGTTTTAGCGTCCTGGCTTTGGATGGGGATAAATCACTCGGGCATTTCAAAGTTAGTAGGTAAGACACTATGTTTTTGTACCAATCAGAGGATGTAAATTTTTCTTCAATTCTGATTTCACTTGTTTGCTCATAGAGCTCATTCATATCCTTACCTTCTTCACATCCCTATAGGCTATTTATACTGAGGGATCTGAAATTTGATTCAGCTAAGTGTTTAGCCAAACCTTGACCCTTTACTATTTTGGTCACCTTTATCTCCAGATCAAATTCTTGAATTTTAGTGAGCCACCGTCCCCTCTTTCCATCACTGTCAGGATGAACTAAAATGTCTTTTACAGAGCTAGTAGGTACATACGCGATTATCTTGGAATGCAACACATAAGTTCTGAAATCCTTTAATGCCTTCACCATAGCATATGCTTGTTTTTCCATTGTATCATATTTGAGTTCCACGTCTCTGAGACTTTTGCTAAAAAAAACTATCGGTTGTTCGAAACCTTCTTCATTTTTCTGGAGGAGCACCGCGGTAATTGTATGCTCGGAGGCGAACGAGAAAATGATAAAATCCTTTAGATAGTCAGGGCTTGCCAGTACAGGTGCCTCACTTATAACCTTCTTGATACATGAAAATGATTCTTTGGCCTCTGCTGTCCATTTCACTTCGTTATTTTTCTTTAACATACTTGTGATCAATTTCACAATTTCAGCAAAGTTTGGGATAAACCTCCTCAAAAAATTTATCTTTCCTAAGAATGACTGAATTTCCTTTACATTTCTAGGAATATTTATTGTATCTATAGCTTGAACCCTGCTAGGATCAATTTTAATTCCGTCTCGGGACACAATATAGCCCAGGAGTTTACCTTCTTGCATGGCAAAGTGAAACTTTTTGGGGTTTAAAGACAGACCAAACTTGCGACATTTTTTGAAAGTTTGTTTGAGATGTATTAAATGATCTTCGTTAGATTTAGAAAAAACGATTAGATCATCGAGATAGATAACCACAAACTTGTCTCTTTCGTCGACGAAAGCGATATCCATAGCACGTTGGAAGGTGGCACCTGCATTCATTAGATTGAAAGGAATTTTATCATACATGAATGTACCCCAGGGTGTAGTGAAGGTTGTTTTTTCTTTATCTTGTTCATTTACGACAATTTGATTCCACCCAAAGAAACCATCGATCATCGACATCCTATTTTCCCCAACTACCTTTTCTAAAACGTGATCCATTTGAGGTAGAGGGTAGTTCTTTTTGAGGGAAGACTTATTTAGATTTTTGAAATCAACACACAGTCTAATCTCCCCATTCTTCTTTCTAACGGAGACCAGGTTTTCTACCCAATCGGAGCATCTCCGTGGTACTATTATTTTCACGTCTAAAAGATTTTTAACTTCCCTTTCGACTACGGGTAATAAGATAGGGTTGATTTGTCTAAGTTTTTGTCTAAAGGGTTTGACACTAGGCTTCAAAGGTATCTTGTGTTCGATCATAGTAGTGTCGTAGGTTCTAAGCTCTTCGTAATACCAAGTGAAAACATATTTATACCGTGCGAGAAAATCTTTATATTTGTTTTTTACCTTAGGAGGAAGGTACTTTGATATTTTCACCATCCTAGGCTCCTGTTTTGTCCCTACGTTGCAATCTTCAACCTCCTCTGGTTGGGGTTGCAGAGTGGATTTTAAGGGCATGTCATTCTGATCGAAACGTCTCTCCAGGGGGATTAGTCCCTTTGGAATCTGATTATTTTTTAAAACCAACATGCGATGGTTAGCAATTTTTTCTCAGAACTCCTGAGGCCCCTCTCCCTCCTGCATAATCCAGGTATGATCATTTTGTTCCTCCTGGTCAATGTGGGTTTCAGAGAAATCACCTACCATTTCTAGGAACTTTTTGATCTGTTCATCATCTTCAAAAACCTGCCAGTGTTGTATATTGTTTGGTATGGATGGTCTGTGCCTTACCTCTATGTGGTACTTTAATTTGAAAGCGGTGGGAGGTACGAAAGTTGAAGCCGCTTTGGCCAGCGAATCGACTTGCTGGTTTTCAGCCCAGGGAATGAAATGTACCTTTACTGATGAATTTTTTTTTCCATAAGGTCCCAGGTGCAGTTTCTATAAGATATTAATCTTGGGTGCTTGTCCTGGTAGTCCCAATTTATCTATTTTACTATCAACTCTGCATCTCCATAAACTTCCAAGTTCTTTATGTTCAACTTCCTGGCAACTTCCAACCCTAAGACTAAAGCTTCATACTCACAGACGTTATTTGGGTAGTCTATATCCCACTAAATCCTGTAAGAGAAAGGGATAACAAAATCATTTTTAGGTGCCACAAAAAGTACTCCTGCACCCGCTCCTTCACACGACAGGGCACCGTCAAAAAACATTTTCCAAATCCCAGTACTATACATATTTTCATAGGTATTTCCCGATTCATTATTTTCTAAGCAATTCTCTTCTGCATAGCTATTTACATCTTCATCAAAAGACAGTATACAATTTCCTAGATCTTGATCGGCAATATAAACAAGAAAATTGTTAGGATTCTGAGGGTCACTCACTGTGTAGGCTAGCCTCATTTCCTTGTATAACCGATTAAGTTTTCCAACAAACACAGGAATCGTGGCGTAGGTCATGTCTAGTTGGAGAGACCCACCAAGTTTGGCTCCCCACGACCTAGATAGCAGTAAGCTATACTTCGGGGGTATATTGGCAATAACCACATCCATAAAGACGCTTTTCACCACGACATGTGCAAGAGTGACTACTAAATCTTTTATCATACCCATGCACTTAACTCTTCTTGAATCGAAAGACTAGAGATCTCCATAAGGCCTGGTGATATTGAGGCCTAGTCTATCCATAATATTTTTGGGCATTACATTAGGTGAGGCCCCGGAGTCTAGCATGCAGTTATGCAACAGTCGATCATGCACATTTAGAGTGATATAGAAAGGAGCTACGGTGTCTCTGGCACCCTCGAAATGTGGACCAAAAGTGATATTGGGCTTATCATCTTCCAAGTTTATCACATCAGAGTGACTTTATAGCTCTAAAAAACCTATCGCTTTGGTCATCTACTTCCGATATACAAGATTCTTCGCTAATTCCACCAGAGGGATTGGTATTTTTATCTTATTTATCTCATTTTTGAGGCTGAACCCTCCACCACCTTTGTCCCTTTCTTTGGTTGAAACCCCAGACTCCTTTTCTAATTTATTTGTTTGTGATTATTTATCACTCGTGAGTTTATCTGCCGGTATATGTGTTTCAGTTGTCTTGATTTCCTTTGTTTGGGTCTCCACCTCCTTTACTATGGGATTTAGCGAGTCTGCCCCTTTCATTTTGCTATTAGATGTATCGGTCTCTTTTGAGGCGGGCTCATATACTTCACCCCTAGGGAGAATATTCTTGGGTTGAAGAGTCAACGCAGGTTTGTTCTTAGACCTCAAGTTATACGTCAGTTGGATCTCAGCCATTATAGAATCAGTCGTTTCTTGACATACAGCGAAATCTGTGTTTTTAATGTCCTCGTCTTTATTTGACGGTTGTTGAATGTTCAAGGACTTCTCGTAATATTATTTCGTTAAGTAAGGATGTGTACAATCGTCACCTAAATTTGTCTCATCTTCATCCAAATATTTGAAATCCTGCAGGTCATTTCCTCCTATAAAATTTTCATTTTTTAAAGGGGTTTGAATTTTTTGGTCTTCATTTTTAACCTGCCTTGGTTGATTTTGAGGATTAGGGTTTCTTCTGAATTCCCTCTTAACGAAAGGATCGGCTTTGGATTGATCTAGCTCCATTATAGAAATTTTATTTGTTAACTCCTTAATTATCCTAGCCATATCATCCATTTTGTTGTCTATGGATCTATTTGACTCTGAGGGTCCCGCTTGTTCCCTAAAATGTTTGTTTTCTCAGTTTCCCATTTTTACCTTGGTTTTCAACTTGCCAGAAGCCATCATATTAGACTCGATTTCTACAACATCGTCTTGCATTCAGGTTAGGGTAGCCCCCCTCCTTTCTCTCAAAAGGAGTGCAAAATGAGGTTCGAAGGCTCCCGCAAAGGTCACCTTGGCTGCAGGTTGGGACGGTTTAACTTCAACCGGGATATTATTATATAATTTGTTAAATATTTGAATGAATTCCATAATGGTTTCTGAAGTGTTTTTCTTTAAAGAGACGAACTCTGTCAAATAATATAAATGGTCTTTCCTTTCACCCCATTGTCTAAGTAAAGCGTCTTCCAGGGCATCATAGGATAATATTGATCCTGCGGGTAGACTTTGAAACAAGGTTCATACCTTTCCATCAAAAGTCTGAACAAATTGCCTTGAATATATGTCTTCGTGTTCAAGGCCTAGGATATCGACGAACTGATCAAGGAAGTTTATATGTTCGGCTACGGTCAAGTTCCCTTCCCCTGTAAATTTAGGTAAGTTTTTTATGTAATTTTCAGGAAGGTCGTGAAGAGGGATGGGTAGGACTAGAGGTGCATATCTCGCAGCTACTTTAGCAAAGACTCTTGGAGGAGGGAGAGGTGCTTGGCCCCCCACTCCTCCTCCTAGAGCCACTCCTCCTCCTCCTCCGGCGGCCGCCATTGGTACTACATGGTAGGGAAAAGGTGTGTTATATAGAGGGTTCTGGAAGACTAAAAGCGAATTTCTAGCTTCTTCGAGAGATGAGAAAAGTGAAGACAGGTGAAAAGAGATGCCAGGACATGGCTCCTCGGATTTGCAAGAGATGTAATCAGGGGAAGCCGCGGGTGTGGAATTTGAGTATATGGTATACTCTTCAATACTCGGTGAGGTCGGGAAGTCTAACTGAAGAGTTGGTGGGATATCAATCTCTGATAAATTCACTGCGGGGTTTTTACCTTTGTGTACACCAAAGGTTGTCGGATGGATCTCACTTTTAACTTCATAGAGAGTTAAAGTTGGGTTGATGGTTTCAGGGAGGGGATTGTGTGAAGTTGAAGGTTCAAAGGAACTCTTGGTATTGAGTTGTGGGTGCTTAAGTTGGTAGACTGCAGTGTTTGGCTTAAGGGAACCTCTAACTTTCAGTATTTTTTTGGGATCGGAAATGGGCATGGTTTGTTTACCCTCCGGGTTTTGTCTGGTGTTCCTTCGACAGGATTCTAGCTTATTTAAACGTGGATTTGCCAAGTGAAATATAATACAAGATTTTATAAGGTGTTCACTCTTTGTTCACTATCAAAGGGTGAAACTTGGAAAAATGTCATTCTTCCCAGGGAAAAGGTTTTGTAAGTTTGCTCCCCGGCAATGGCGCCAAAAAGATGTTGTTCCAGAGTCTGTACTTAAGGCTTAAGAAAGTACAGTGTCTAGGCATCCAAAAGTGAGTAAAGGATAAAATAGGGAGAAGATTCAACCTTCGGGAAATGAAGCTAAGGTTGATTTCCAGGTTGTCGTTGTCTCACTTCCAACTGTTCCTGAATGTTTATATCTCGTTCAATCGCCACGCATGAATGCTCAAGTTCTACCCGGGTGTTGGTTGTTTTAAGTATAGTATCGAAAAGGTTTAAGGCGATATGGGTTTGGTCCGATAAACCAAGTTCAATATTAGGTTGTCTTACAACGAGGACAGTCATAGAGGAACATTAAACTAAAAGTGAGTTCGAGGTTTTTGATGTTGTATCAATTTGATCTTATAAAAGAGAACTTTGAATTCAATATTAAGGATAAAATGCAAACCAAAGGCCTTTTTCCGTAATTGAGTTATATTTTAAATATATGGTCTGTGAAATGTGAGAAAAAACATTAAGCTGTCTATAACTCGAGGCTCCTATGAAGGGATAATCTCACCCTGTAAACAGAAGAAGAAAATAAGATAAGAAGGAATGTGACAAAGAATAAAATATGACAATCTAAAAGGTTCACAGGTCTTGTACCTGCTAATAGCTAATACAGAGGAAAAACTATAAACGATATAGATGGCTAAAATCTGATCACCACAGTAGAAGTTTTACTAAATTGCAATGAAACATTCATCAGACATATATAAGCGAAATGAAATTGAATATGAAATCACAGAGAAAACAAAATCATAACACAGTTTTGACAGAATTAGGAGTCTCCAGATTGCTTTGTATTAATTCTCAAAAGGAGATAGTCCCTATTACAATCGACCAAAAAGGTCCAGCCTTGTTTCTTTCTTCTAATTTCATATTTATACAAACTTCTACATGCTAGAAGTTCAATTGCTTCAGGAGTATTTTTGGTTACAAAAAAGAGGAGATTAGACGTTTCAATTCTTTGTCTCTGTCTTTCTTTCGGGCAACTGGAACGCCTTTATTTCTTTGCTCTTCGAGTTCTGAAAATATAACAGGCAGACATTTGTCATTTTTTTATACCCAAAACCTACCCCTTCGTATGCTCGGTACAAGTGACGCATTTCTCCACCAGCTGGGCTATCAACCTGGAAGGTTTTGCTTGATTATTTGCCTCAAAAGTGTAATAATCTTTCACTAATTGTGGCAACTTCCCTTCTATCTGTCGATCTTCGGCGCTGATAGAACATAAATGTACACTTGGTTTTATTTTCCATTTATCTACTTGGATTATATTCGTCTGGGTTATCATTTGATATTTCAACCAATTCTCTTTCTTCATTCTCCTTGATATTGAGCAGATGCTTGGCTATATTAATCTGGCCCAGTGCCTCAGTGTTGTTTTCACTATCGAGATTCAACAACCCCTTATCTATGAAGCCAAAAGTTTCTTCACACAAGTTTCTTACCTCTTTAGCTCGTTGTTTTCCTTCTGATATGTTATGCTCCCATGCCTTCAGCAAGATGTTACCTCAGGTCTGCTCTGGGATGGAGAGCCTGGAACTATTGCCCATTTCATTTTTTGCGGTGGCTATAACAACCTCTTGGAAAATGACTCGAGCTGCCCCAGCTTCGTTTTCTCTGGAGGAGATGTTTTCCAATGCTTGATCAATGAGTTGGCAGTGATTTTGAATAGTTTTCACTTTAGCAAGTAAACCTTGTTGAACGGTCGATATTCTTTTTCGGATTTCTATGGATTGGGATTGGAATATCTCGATATCTATCATATGGCTTTTGGCGAAGTTTAATTTAGCCTGCAGTTTCCCTATCAATTCTTCTTGCTAGGTTATCTGTGATTTGTTGGTCTGGGACACCTGTTGTGTTTGTTCAAGATCGGTTTTGAGTCGCTTGATTTCCTTTTGATCAGCTGCTCTAGATTGCTCTATACCTGAATTCGCTTGATCTTTGGCCGCTGTCTCTGTTGTAGCCAGTTTAGCCTCCAAAGTTTTGATTAAGTGGTTTTTCCGCTTCAACTAATCTTTTAGGGACTCGACGAAATATTGGTTGGCCGTAGCAAAATCCCCCAATGTCCCTGCTATCTGAGTTGCAAATTATTGCTTCTTCATATATTTTCCACCGGCTAAGATTTTAAATCTTTTAGATACCTTGCATGCTTCTTGATAAAGCTCTTGCTTCACAACGACCTTTCTCTTCTTATCGAAGAAAAATTCATTCGAAGGTAATTCTTCCACCGTTCTGGGTGATAGTTCTGCACCGAAAATCCAACCAGCGTCTGGGACCCCTTCTGTGGATTGTAGGGGGGTAACATAAACAATAGGACTACCGATTTGGTTGGATGATTTCCCTGGAGTAACAACCGAGGTTGATTTGCTTGTAGGGTTGGGGGTCTCGACTTCCTATTTTGGGCCCCCAGTTTACTTCTTCTTCTCCTAGTGTTCTTCTTGGTCATGTGTCGAATCTTTGGAGCCCTTGGCTTCCGCTTGATGTACATCTACGATCGTCAGGTTCTTACCCTGTAGGATCTGGGGAAGGCAGCTCCGTCAGTGTTCCTGAAATTTGAAAAAATCGGCCATCCCTTCGGGTAACAGAGCTTGTATCTGACTCAATACCTCTACATAGGATCTCGTTCCTTGGAAAATATCATCATGAGGTGAATTCTCATGTTCATATCTTTTAAGGCCACAATTAGCCAGGTGATTTCTCATGACCCTGTGTGGGTCATGTTTCTTGAACTCAATGTGGACGAGTTTAATATCTTCCAAGGCTGATACCTCGGCCTTCGCGTGTCCAAAATATAATAAAGAATAGGTATTCAAATGAATGGGGAAGGGTGGCCATACCTTTTTTGAAAATCCTTTAAGCTCTTTTCTTATGCCACCAATCATGGTTTGCCTAGCAATTTCGTGACAAACCAACCTATCTAATATAAATAATGGTAGAGCATATGGAGGAACATAAGCACCGAAAACCCTGATATAGTAAAATTCTTACCCTACATACCAGTCGGCCACGTTGTCCAAGTTGGCCGTGATGCTATCTAAAATCCTAGGTAGTGGATTACTGAAGATGATGACATGCATCAACACCATTACCTAATTGAAAATCTCGTATATGAAGTCTGTAGCCTTATCCTCCCAAAGTTTTGAATGGTAGACATGGATAGGCTTAGCATCAGATGGAGTCTAGCTCCAACTCATTAGGGTGTCATGAAACAAACTACGTCCATGATATATGCGGACATAAAAAACGAAGCGGCCTTCCCATTTTCCTTCTGCATCCGATATTCTATAATACTGCTAGTTAAACTGTCTGACAAAAGTTTCGACTAGTCGAAGGAACAACCTTCAACGACTATATGAATCAGAGGCACCCATGGGAGAAAGAAATGTGTGGTGTCCTCCCTCCCATACAATCTGCAAGTGATCATTGCTATGTACTTGAATTGTGGTTCCAAAGAAGAGATTGAATAAACTCCATTACCATCCACCCTAAACTTTGCGGGGTGTGAGACCCAATCCTTGATCAGATCATACAAGTTTCTGTCGTATTGCTCGCATTCCTTCCGCTTAAAACTTTCCAGAAACTTGGCATTGTGTGAGAAGTTTAATGTGGGTGGCAATTGGTACATCACCTGCAATTGTTCTGGTCTGAAAGTCCCGATAATCATTTTCTGCTCGCTGATAATGGTTCTGGTCGGGATATCCACATGATCCAATGCCCATAAGATCATATCATAATATGGAAGGAGTCATGGCCTAACTGCTACCTTATGCATCTCTAATTGAACGACGATATTGTATTTGGTGGCCAAGTCATCTCTCTCATTATCACTGGAATCGTCTGAACAGTTCACCAATTCTGACTGCGGAACCTTGGAGATGTATGATCAAGTTCTGACAGAATCAATACTTCAGGGTGAAGTATCAGAAACATTATCCACGCCTTTCCCTAAACTCTCAACACTCGCCTTGGAAGCTTTTCATGGGGCCATGATAGAGGACTCTGACTTAGTTCTCCTACAATAAAAATGTGTATACATACATAAATTAGCTCAGTGAGAGAAGCTTCTTTGCGCAAGATAGAAATGGAATTTGAAATAATGAGAGAAAGAACTCTATATCCTGACCATCTAAAACCCTGGCATCCTTACGAATAGAATGGTAAAATCGTTTTTTGAGAAAAGATCTTGCCATAAAAACAACCTCTTTACCTATCACTTCAAATAAATGCCATAAATTTTGACGGGTGACACAAGTTGGCGCAAAACATTTAAAATTAATCCATAAACAGAGTGCATTAAAATTTGTATTAATGTACTGATTAATCTAGTTTAGCTTTTTAATTTAAAATTTCTTTAATCGTTAATCAACTTTTTTGGCATTCGTCGTATTGGGAGTTTTTACTTCTAGCTTTCGACCCCTTAAAACCTTATATCGCGAGGATGTGATCTAGTTAAGAAAAAACGTAATCTGGATTAAGTGTTTAATTAATCACGTTTAATTAATATCGTGACTTCGTGACTCAGGGCTATGAAGTTAGAGTTTCTTGGAAAAGTGTATGCCGAGTCGCAAAATCCTGATAGAGTTTAACTATGGTAAAACTATTCACCCCTGACACTAATCCGGGTAACCTATGCAAATGTCTCGTGATTTCTCCTATTGGAGTTATGGTGGTAAGACTTTTGGAGAGGGCGAATTCCAAGACACGAAATCCCGACAGAACTTAACTAAGGTTTAAGGAACTTTACTCTCGGCGCTAACCTGGGTAAGATTTCAAGGTTATTTCACAACGTCACGCATCGGGGCTTAGAAACATTGTGACTTGTAACTCCCGAAACGCGATATCCCGAGGTAAAGAAAAGTGAAAAATCTTGTTCAATGGTTAAATGAAAATGGCAGTAGGAGTATAACGAGCATCACCACTTTTCATATCGGTACTACTGATATTTTCAGTGGGTAAAGGTCATGAAGTAAAAGACAACTTAAATGGACAACCTTTGATTGTAAGAATTACACTTAAACTAGTCGAAAAAGGAAACTCCAACAGCCCTGGTGCATCAATTTTGGCTGATACTTTACCTCTTGATGAGAAACAACTAGAGGCCGAACTTTTGGAACACATAGAAGAGGTTCAAGAACCCATTATTGAATTGATATACATCGGCAAGATCCTAGGAAATACGCTTACTTGGGGAGAGAAGTAGATCCCCGAACCCATGGATGAGTTCATTGATATACAAGCCATATCCTACGACCGAAAGTAGAAATCCATCATGAATATAACCACCAATAAGAGGAGGCTTACTCTATACAACTCCATCCTCATCACCACAGAAGAAAAATTGATTATCATGGAGCAAGCCAAGATGTCTAAGCTTATCGACGCAGGAATGGAAATCACATATGCCACCCTGGATAGAGCAAGGAAGGATGAAGAGGAGTCAGACGCTGTGCTGAAGGAGTTGGAGCATCTACGCCATTTGGTGAAATATTATCAGGACTCCACACAGGCCACGATGTTCTTGAGAAGCAAATTCCAGGATGCCTATAGTAAATTCACGAATGAGTGACACCTTTTCATTACAAGGATATCCGATTTCCAAGAATACAACCTCATGGTGATGGAGATGTGTAAGGATATGGAAATATGGTATGAGAAATCACACCAAGAAGTGGAAAGGATCGATTAAATCAACGCGGTTCAACAGGCTCGAGATGTCGAAGAACACGACATTCGGGTACTAAGGGATAACATCATTGACTGCATAAATAATTTGGTCGAATATTGGGTGAACAAGTCCCAAGAATCTCATCAGGAAATCCAAGTGAAATGGGTCGAGTGCGAAAGGAGATGGACCAAGATCAATCGGGAAATGAGAGACATCGGCCTCCCAAAATTCGACATGCCCGATGAATTTTTCGACTTGCATGACATAGTCAAACTACATGTTAAACAAGACTCATCGTGATATGCAGAGATAGAAAAGGTGGCAAACATGGTTCTGGGTCAAGTACAACAGGTCAAATGGTCAGAGTATGAGAAGAGTCATCCACTCAAGTGAAACCATTTTATGACTCTTAGAAGACTGAGAGATGAAAGCGCCATGTGGAGATGTTTTGTTTTACTTAGCTTGCACTTTTTATAGTTATTTTTAGTTAATAATATTCTATAAATAAGAGGATTGACTTGTTAGAATAGGTCAATGGTTTTTGCAAAGACCCTCATTTTTGGATTTGTAAAGAACTATTTCGGAGCTACCTTAATTGAGAAGTCTTATTTAGGACCAGAGACAAGTTTATGTTCATTTTTCATCAAAAGCGTGTGTGATTGGATCTGAGGAAGAATTATTTCTGATTTTATCTCATGAATGGATGTTGTAACGAGTAAGATCCTTTGAATCTGTTGATAAGTTATCCGATTCAATATTTTTATAGTTCTTGTCTCTAATGATGAAAAGTAAATTGTTGTGTTAATGTGTGATCACTGATTAGAGCTAAGGAAACTATTTTTCTTGCCAGCATTTATTACATGTATGTTTTCTTCTAATAATTATATCTCAGTCAATGATTGGAACACCAACAGGTTAATGTACTAGTACTAGGCTTGTCATAGGTGTAAGAATCATTGTCTGCATTTTTGAACACAAGGATTATCCCAAGCTCATCCTTCTTTAGTAGTTAATCATTTCCCTTTTGTTACCCAACTGGTTTATACCAACATTTATCTTGTATCGATTCCACCTATAAGAGAAAATACAAAAAGAGAATGTTCAAACTGAAGGAGGAGCTTTCACAAGAAGACATCCTTTCAATCACTACGTAAAGCCCATTGATTAATTGGTTGGATCGCAAGATCTGGAGAACCATTCCACCATTAAATGTTGTAGATTTTAATTGGGCCTCGGTGGTAGTTTTGGTTCCTACTGTTGAGTTAAAGGGATTTAGAACCCCTCAACAAAATTCTCGCTAGAAGGAGGTCCTGAAGAGTGAATGGCTGAAAATATTTTTGATATAATATTTTTCACAACCTGTAGATTCAAAACAACCCACACGCATGGATAGTCATTCTCAAGACAACCCACACACACTAAGTACTCCTGAAATGAGTAACTCATCCCAGCAAGAGGAAGAACACTTATTCCCTAAAATACCTTATGCTCTTCCCCACGAGGAGTTGAACCAATTCATAAGAATCACAAGAGCTTACACCCGACAAATTAGAGCACTACCCTTAGCTCCATTACTTCCTTGTAGAAAACAAGTAAGAAGACCAGTGGTTGACACCCTCGACCAAGTTTGCATTCACACAGTAGAAGACCTGATAGATTTCTCCCTCACTAAAATCAAACAACATCTTAATCTGATCCCTGAAACACCAGCTGGTAACTGCTCTGAGCTCGACGATTTTTTCGACGAGGAAGAGTTTAACTTAGAATGCTCAATTTTGGAGTCGAACAACATGGAGGATAACAATGATCATAATGAATAAAGGGGAAACCCACCTCAGAATAATCAACCTTGGTTAGCATGAGATGCTCTGGCCATCCCTGGACGAGTATATAACCTTCCCTAACATTCAGAAAAGTTCCCTAAATTTCAACCTAAAACCTCAGGATTTCCTGAAGACCATATCAAAACATTCATACTAGCTATCATACTGATGAATTTCCAACATGAAGATGTAGTATTTACGATGTTCCCCTACATTTTTGAGAATTCGGCCTCCACGTGGTATTTTAACTTACCTGTAGGGTCCATAACTAGTTGGACAAAGTTTCAAAAGGTTTTTCTAGATAAATTTGCAGAAGAAACCGCAGCAAGAGATTTGATGGACGAGTTGTTTGTCGCCACCATGAGTTCAAAGGAGAAGGATAAAGACTTTAATCAATGTTTCACCACTATCCTAACCAAATTTCAACCCAAATCTAAACCCACTCAGGGGTTGCAAATCGAAGTATATGTTAATTCTCTCCCAACTTCTATTTCCATGTTTGTGAAGAGGGCTTCCAAAACAACCTTAGCTGGGAATTTGGAAGAATCCAAAACAACCTTAGCTGAGAATTTGGAAGAAGCCAAAACAATAGAGTTCCAAATGAAGCGATGTAAAGAAGTCCAGGTCTCATTAGTTAAGAAGGAAGTTCAACCTCCTCCCAGGAGAGGACTCATGTTGACCAGACCTCTAGGGAAACAAAAAGAACAAGGTCCCGAAAAAGGAAGTGGAGACATAGAATACCTACAAAGCATGGTTAAGAAGTTGTCAAACGAAATCATAGACATGAAAAGGAGTGAAGGGGAGGGAAACCAAGTCCAGAGGCCCTATAAACCATTTTTTAAAAGAAATCCATTGTTCAAAGTGATTGAACCTCCCCCAACTAACTTAAACATCGACCTAGGAAATGTAGCATCTAATTCGTTCTATACCTATCACCAAGAGAAGCATTATGAAAGAGACTTCCCACAACGGGTGTATGCCATGAATTTGATGGTCAGCCGGTTTCTAGATGAGGTTTCCCTAACCAAACAATCAAGCAGCTCAGTTATGAATATTGCTAATCAGGAAGAAGTTGATCCACCAGAAGAAACAATCATGCTGATATGGGACCCTGACCTACCAATTCCTTCTGATGATCTATTTGAGGTTCAAGAACCACTTACAGAGGTATTGGCTATGAAAACACGAAGTAGGGGTCAGCTTATCTCAAACAACCTTACTATTGTTAATGGGTAAATCGGTAGATGCGGACATGAACTAATCCCCCTAGATCCACCTGGATCTAGAACAAAACAAGATGGAACACGATGCTTTCCCTAGGTTTCAATCATTGATTTTAACTACTTAAGAAGGAATAGATAGCATACCTTATGAATCATTGAATTATGTCTTTGTTGATTCTGCCTTACTCCAATGTTCCTATGGGATTAGATCTACAATAGCACAAATCAACCAACGTGAAAGAAACAATAGTGAAATTCAATGACAAACTAAACATGTGATCAAGGAGTCATGTAATAAAATATCAATCATTTTATGGGAAAGAGACGTGCCACCGTATTATATTAATGAAAGGTAGAAGATACAACATAATCGCCTTGATGTCGCAATTTCCCTTTCAGTGGCCCTTTTTTCTGACACACACATACATGTGTTCCGACATTTGCATGAGGACTCTTCACAAAATCTTGATGAATGAATGGAGACCTCAAGCATCACTTGAAATACGATTCTTCACATGGTCCTCAGCCTATTCTTCCTTCAATCTCTATGTTTCTTTATGCTTGTACCTCTAACCTTTTCCATGAGAAGCCTATCATTATATAGGAGAAGCTGAAGTGGTTAAATAGATGAGGATGATCCCATAAAATTAGAGAAGTTAGTAGGATCGTAACCATACGGATGCCACCTCATATTTCCAGAAGATTCCACTTCTAGAAGATTCTAGAACTTCTTTCCTCTTTTAGTTTTAAAGCGCCACCGTGACCTTCCTATATGGCAACATGCAGAAATCTCGCGGGCTAGATATAGTGCAACATGCGGAAATCAGGGATTTTTGCACTGTGTAAAGGGAGCAGCCTGTGTCGACCTTCCAAAAATGCATGTTGCAAGGATGGAAAGAGGTTTCCTTTCTCAGGAAAAAGATTACATTGGGAACCTGAAGACATGTTTATGTAATCATCATCAGGGTGACCAAAATAATGTGTAACAGAATGCCCCCCAAAGCATGAGGCTGGAACTCAACACAACTGAAATAATTTGTAAAATAAGTGTGTATGTGTCAAGAACTAGGGGCGCACCAATCAAGAACCTACAAAAAATCAAGCATCTGTACAATATCACACCATGTTTGAAGTAGGCATTCCCATGTTCAGATCGTAAATGATTGAAATCATAAATGTAGGTCATGGCTACTACTTATACAACATGGATCCATGTCAACAAGATTTTGCATAGCCACTAGGAATACACTGTGGATCGATGCATCGAAAACTCAAGTATGAACATAGCCACGAGACATACAAGGTGGATCTATGTGTCAAAACATATCACAAATACTCCATCGCAACTTGGACCAAAAAATGATGAAGTCCAGGGTCTTCAATCCATCATCCGTTAGTACGATTCTAGTCACGTGATTACAGATGTTGAATTCGAACGTGAATAGAAACCACTTGATTAACAGTCATTAATGAAAACTATTAACAAGTGCGAGGGAAATCACCATTGATGTCAATGACTCCCAAGGTACTCCAGTACAATCCAACAAGTGTGAATAAATGAGTTGAAGTCGAACACTTGACAGAATCCCTCGATTAGGGATCAATGATGTGAATCCACTGTCGAAAGAGAAGAACATGCCATTGAGGCATGCAATCTCTAAGGTACTAAATAATTTCTAAGTATTTTTCCTAGATAATGAGCTGAATTCGACAAGAAAAGACTCGTCGCAGGAGGGCCTTGATGTATCCCCCATTAATGACATGAAATAAGTAACAGATTTAGGGTAGAGAAAAATACATATGTGACTTGGGACTGACATAGGGAAGTCCGACATGGTAAGAATGGACAATTGCATATGACCGAATTGATAGAAGGTTTCAATTGAATTTCTCTTGAACATCTGAATGACATGACAATGATCTTGGCAGTATTGACTCAAAGATGACCCAAGATGTGAATTTGTAGAAGGTCAGATAAGAGGCAAATGGATTACTCAACCTAGATTCAAATGACGGAGAGGGGTGTCATGTTCAAGAGCGGCGCTTACTGCCATTAATACAAATACAGAGATACATTCCTTTCCCAAATTCCCCCTGACCATTTTTGGTGAGTACCTCTTTATTTTTACGCAAGCTTGAGGAGGATAACATATGCTTGTCAATTTAAGCTCATCCTTTGGACGAGTCCCTCGAAGTACATTTAACGAACCCTAAGAAGGAGTGGTTCAGTCCCGTATGGGTTTGTCGATGTTTGTTTAATGAGTCCAAAGATAGAAAACTCGAAGGTTTTTCATGTTTATAGAGTCTGGAAAAACACTTAAAAGAGAACTCTCTCAGTTCATTTTTCGTAAAATAGTTCGACAGGACCGAAAAAGTGATAAACTATCGCCCATCAAACATTTTCTTCAAATACTTTTATGAGTGTGAAAATAGTAAGGTCGCTCGACAATCTTTTCATTTTTAGGGAGCATGAAAAGAGCTTAAAGAATTCTCCACAGGTTTTGTTGTTTTCGTGTTACCATAACGAGTATGAAAAGACAACAAAAGTATACTCGGTTATGTTCTCATTGATTTTTGAGCCTGAGAATGAACAAATACTATGCTCGAGGTTTTTCTGAAAAGACCTAAAAAGTAATTGTACATGTGAACCAAACAAATAAAAAAAGAACGTTTATACTTCGTTGTCCAAGGTCCTAATTTTTTTCTACAAGGAACAACACTTACAAGACCTTTAGAGTTAATGGATTTTGACTAAAATGTATTTATATAAAACAAATATTAAGAAAAATGATAAAAAAGTAATAAATAGAAGCAAAAAGTCTTTTTCACCATTTTATTTTCACTTGGTCAAAAACTTGCCAAAAACCCTTGTTTTTTACCTCAACTTTGGCAATGGATTGCGGAGGCCACAAGGGATCATTCAACAAATGAATTTCATAAAAGAGGTAAGCATCTCATATTCTATCTTTTCAATGGATTAATTTTTGTTTTTGATGGTAAAAAATAAAGATTTTTTTATGATTTGGGACTGCTAGTCATGCGCTGGGGCCGCCGCGAGTGGCCTATAATGGGCCCAGAAAAAATCAACCATTTCCACAGTTGCATTAAGGCACGCTCATGGAAATTCTACACTGTAATTGAAGTATGATCGTGATGGCCGAAAAACTAAAATGAAAAGTGAACGTTGACTCAACAAAAATCCCAAAAAATGTTGAAAAAATGTGCTAAAGATCTTCTCTGTTTCCCATGCAGGTGTTTTCTTGCAAAGATGTTGGAATGGAGAGAGCGTGAGCATGAAGAAGATTATATTATGGCTTTAAATGATCCGGGGACCGTGAATTCACTCCGGCAATGTGGTCTATTAAAATTCTTCAAAGTTCAGGGCATGAGAGCCCAACAAAGATTACTAGAATATCTGGTTCACATGTGGGATTCAGAACAACAAGTGTTCCACATGGGTGTTTATGTCCTCTCTTTGGATATTGAGGATATTTATTTCCTGAAGGGGTTTTCATGTCGCGGGGCATGCATGAATCTGACAGGTGGTTGAGGTGGTGGATTTCCCATGAGTGAGTACATTCGTTGGCATTGTGAACTTGATGTCAAAAGAGGTAAAGGAAAAGTAACAATCCGAGGTGTGAGAGATTTGACTCTCAGAACCATCCTTTTTACTATTGCATGGATGGTAGGGATTTCTTCGCCACATATCTCACTCCAAAGTTACTTTCAATATGCTATTGAATTCTTGGGGCCTCGAGTATTCAATTGGTGTGATGGTGTATTACGCAGCATGAAAAACCAACTCACGAAAAGCAAGAATAGGAACCTAAAACAATTCAGTTATGGGTCCATTTTAGTATCTTTCTTCCTAGAAAGAGTTCCACACCTATGAATGTAGGTGGAATGGGGAATACCATCCCCAAGAGACCCACGAATGAAAATATGGTGTGACCTAATGACACGGCATGTGGCCGGCCGGATTGTGAAGTATGATGACGCATTCTTCAATTGGTTGGGACCACAAATCCTGATTATTGATGATTATGCTTATGCTAGTCTAGACTTTCGGGGTGATCTGGATTTGGTTCTCCCTGAGGGATCTCAGTGGGGAGATCTAGGTAAGAAAGACATTTTTTTTTTATAATGTTTTTATGAGTTTTAAAATATTTAATGTTTTTGTGTTTCCGATCAAAAGACTAATAAAAAAGTTTCGATCATGTAGATGTAGGGCCACGTCGACCCCCGGGATCTTCTCCTATTCAGAGGCGAGGAGAGGAACTTGTAGTAGTTGGATGCGATGCCGAGGATTATGATGTGATAGAGTAGAACCCGGAAGGATTGATGATAGACATCCCTGATATATCCATCGAGGAGATAACGAGGCATTATCAATGCCATACTGTAGGCGTATCTGGCTCACTTAGTCGGTTAGTACGTAGGGTAGTGAGAGCAGTAGAATGATATCGTGAGAGGCATACATGATGCCATTTTGTGGGGGGCATGGGCTCTATATTTTGGTATTTTGATCTTCGGATGAAAACTCTTTTTGTAAACATTATATCATTATATATATATACATGAGGCTTTTACCGATTTACTTTGCTTTTTGTATAATATGTGAAATGTGATTGGAATTACAAATGTCTCAAATGTCTGTCTAATACATAATTAGCTAGAGTATAACTTAATGTATTTAGACATCTAGGAATGTGTTGATATTCAATATAATCGAAATGACGTTCCAAGAGGCGGATTCGTAAATATACCCATAATAGAGTAGGGCTTCAGATAGTATAGACATTGTTTAACTGTAGTAATACTAGTTGTGAATCAAGTCGTATAATGAAGCAATGAATCCTAAGCAAAATAGAACTAGTCAATAATTCGATGACCGCGCTATACTCTGTGATATTATTGGTCGCTCGACCGAGACAAACACCTTGTAGAAAAATAAGTTTGTTTGAGGGTGCATAGATTGCCCAAGCAATAGAAGCTAAATTTTGGGTACTGCGGCTAGCACCATCGGCAAATCCAATATAAGGTAGAAAAAACACCGACATCTGGAGACCAAACACAATGGTAAGTAGCCTGGGGTAAACGTCAAATAGTAGAAACACACTAAAGTAACTCACAAGAGTATGATACAGTGAAAATACAAGTGCTTATGTAGATATAGGCTAAGCATAGTACTTCTTCAAGTAAATCCCATTTTTGGGTTCACTCAAAGGAATGTCGTCGTAATCTACTAACTCGTATGCTCCCTTCTTCAACACTCTTTTAACAATATAAGGGCCTCACCACATAGCCTCAAATTTTCCATCTCCTAGCAAATCACGATCTTGTTCATAAATGAGAACTAGATCATCTTCAAAAAGCATGTGTGGCTTGACATGTTTGTCGTATTGGGATTTTACACATTTCTTCTGGGTTTCAATAACTAAGGTGGCATTGTGACGGTTTTCGTCTAATTGTGTAAGATACAACAGATGTTCCTCCTCAGTAGAAGTGTTTGGGAGAAGTTGAAAGGCTAGTTTTAACGATGGAATTTCACATTCAATCAGTAGAAAAAGTTCTAAACCATACACTAATTGGAATGGTGTAAACCCCATGGCTAACTTCACGGATGTTTGATAGGCCCATAATGCTGAGAAAACCATAGTGTGCCAACTCGTTTTGTGAATTCTGATAATCCGTCGAAGCATGGTAATAAATACTTTGTTTATTGCTTTGACTTGGCCATTGGCCTGTGGATAGTAGGGGGTTGAGTTTTCATGTCGAAGACCCAACTTTTCCATAAACTCAGACATCATAAAGTTTCGAAAGTCGATATCGTGATCGGTAACGATAGCCTGTGGAATTCCAAATGATGTAATAATGTGATTGAAGGTGAACAGGGCTACATTTTTTCCTGTGTTATCAAATGTAGGCATCACCTCGGCCCACTTCGTGAAATAATATACGGCTACAATAATGTACCTATGCCCCCCAACCGAGTGAGGGTTACATGTCATGAAATTGATGCCCCATTTAGCTAAGGGTCCAACAGAAACTATAGGATGTAAGGGAGCGGGGTGAGATCTTATTTTGATGTTGTATATTTGGCAAGCGTGGCATTTTTGGACGACAATAATACAATCTTTGAATAGAGAAGGCCAAAAATACACATCTCGTAAGATCTTTTGGGCAGTTGAATACCCATACATGTGACCACCACATTCTCTAGAATGGCAGTCATTCAAATCTTTCTCAGTCTCATCATAAGTGAGACATCGTCAAAAAACAGAGTCAAATCCACGGCGATAAAGAGTATCACCGAGTATGATATACTTACGGGCTTAGTAATGTATGCGATGACGGTCAGTAATAGACAGATTGGGCCAGAAAGTCTAAGTCTGGAGATATATAATGACATATCCATACCAAAGGTCACCAGAATTGATCAGAAAAATGGATTCATCGAGTAATGAATCCTCTGCTACATTTTTTGTCTCAGAACAGGGAAGGTCGCATATCAATTCAGAAAACACCAAGGATTTCTTAGACTTAGCATGTTCAAAATCTAAGTCAAACTCCTGGAGTATCACAATCCATTTGGAGTATTTTCCCCTAGAAACTGGCGTGTAAGAATGTGTTGCATAGGGTTGCAATCGAAAATCACGGTGGTCTTGCATAAAAGGATATAGTGCCAGAAATGTTGGACAACTTGAATAGCTACCAAGGCCAGTTTTTCAACATGTAAATACTTGGCTTCGGTAGTCGTGAGACTTGGACTCAAATAATAAATAACATGTTCATCGTGAGAATCGTCCTCTTGGACCAGAACCATGGCGATGGTTGAATCTGAAGTAGCAAGATAAAGGAAATAATATCGACTATAATCATGCAGGAAAAGTAGTGGGGTACGGGTTAAAGTCAATTTCAAAGAGTCGAAGGCTTTGTTGGTAGTGGTGTCCCATACAAATTCAGAGCCTTTCTTTAATAGTCGAGTAAATATGAGTGTTAACTCAGTGTAGTTGAGGATAAAACGACGTATAAAGTTTGCCTTCCCTTGCAAAATTTGTAGCTGGCGAAGTGAAGAAGGAGGAGGGAGATTGAGAATGGCCTCAACCTTCAAAGGATCTACCCTGATCCCTTGACATGACACAATAAATCCTAAGAGTCGGTCGGACTCCACGCAAAAGACACATTTGTGTGGGTTTAAGCATATACGATAGAACCGACAACGAAGGGAAATGGCTCGGAGGTGGGCCGGATGATCACTACGATGCATGGAATGTGTTGGTAGGTCATATAAATATAGTTGTACAATGTTCTTAATATCATGGAAAGCATAAGACATATCATGTTGAAATGTGGCACCAACATTCTTTAAACCGAAGGGCAGTTTTCGGTAGGCAAAAGTGCCCCAAGGACAAATAAAAGTGGTTTTGTGTTGATCTGTGGGTAAGATGTTGATCTGATTATATTCGGAGAAACCATCCATCAAAGAGAAGATTTCACTTCCAGCGCAATCGTCAACGATTTGGTCAATGAAGGGGGTAGGAAAGTTGTCCTTAGGACAATCTTTGTTGATATCCCTATAATCAACACAGACATGGATCGTACCTCGTTTCTTTTTAACCAGAATGAGATTGGATACCTAATCAGTTAAAGCCACAGGATAAATAAATCCAACTTTAAGAAGTTTTTGGACCTCAAGCTTGATAGCGGCTGCTTTGCGAGGGTGGACCGGGCGAAGTCTTTGCCGGATGGGTTTAGCACCCGGGTATGTCTTCATTTTGTGTACGACAATATCGGGATCAATACTAGGCATTTCTTCATAGCTCCATGAGAAGATGTCACGAAACTCTTGAAAAAGGGGATTTATACATGACAACTTCATCAGTGGAACACGAAGCTCCGATGTGCACATTTTCGACAACTTCAGGTTTAGTGGATATGTCGAGGGGGATCGTGGGTGAAATATTACTTAAGTTTCCTTCGTATAACACATCGTGTGTGGACTCAGGAATGAAATAAATGACAACAACAGTCGATGGAGTCGAAATCCATTGGTAACTCTCGAGGGTGTGTTGTTCCAGGAAGAGAATGGAATGATGATGTCCATCGTCCCAAGAAGTGTCCTCCATAAACATAACCGACATAATCATCTCATCTATGGGAAAAATCATGTGAAAGGGATCAGGAGATGAATATCCAAGAGAGGGGATAGAGGGGGATGTCGATTGAATGGCTTGATAGGCATATTCATTCAGACTTAAAGGTATCTAGTTTTCGTAGTGGAGATAATCAGTAGGTTTGGGTACTATCCACGGGTCGAACGACTCGAGAGGTTCATGGATAGAGGTGGAGATCATGTTAATTGAGGCAACCAAAGGAGGTGGAACGTCAGGTGGTGGGATTGGGAAAGTACCCATCAGAGTGGAATCTTTTAGTAGACCCACGTCGACATTCTCATATCCAGGGGGTGTCTTTGCAATGAAAGGTATGTCGTTGGTACGTGTGTCAGAGTTAAAGAAGGCCAATTGGTATACCGTAATGACTTTTCCCTGATGTGGAAAATGCACGATGCGGAAAAGAGTAGACAAAACTACATGCATGGAATTGATCCAACTACGACCAAGTAAAAGGTTGTAATCAAGAGGAGCGTCAAAGACCTCGACTTCAATCTTGACCATTTTTCCTTCTAACGTAATATGCAACGATGGGAGGACACCATAAGGTTTAAATAAAGAGACATTAAAGAGTTTGAGTGTGTTGTGTGATTCAGTTAAGGGAGGAGAGTCGATGGCTTTCCAACAAGAAATAGACATGACACACGTCAAGGCACCTTTATCAATAATTGTTCTACAAATTTTCTTGTCAGAGACAACAACTTGTATTTGAAATGCAAGTTGAGGGGGTAACCTTGGAATGTGATATTCCAAGTCCAAGATTATTAAATTTGTATCCGTAGAGTCGATTCCAATGATAGCTTTCAATAGTTCCTTCTGTTGTGTAGGACAACTTTGAAGGACTTTGAGGGCTGACATCGCAGACGGTGCTTGTGCCAGGTCTTCTACTATACTGTATTTCTAGGCAGCATGCACATGAGGATTGAAAGAAGACTTTCAAACCACACCCTTGGGAGGGGGGCGGAGGACTGTATCGGGGTTCAGGCGTTTGAGATGAAGAGGATCATTGGAAGGTGGAGCCAAGGGAGATTGTTGAACCAACGAAGGTGGTATATCATCAACTTTCTCCTTGGAGGAAGGGTAATCTTTGGCACGGGTGGTAAGTGTGGTGTCATTCTTCTTTGAATCAGCGTTGCTGTAATTCTTCTTTGAATCACTATTACACATAAGTACATAGGAGGTGGTGGAGGAAGAAGGTTGATCATGGATGACCAATTGATCCTGTTGTTGAGAAGGGAAGGGTTGAGACAAGATGAAAGGGGTAAGAGGTTTTGGGGTCCCTTGGAGGAACTTCGTGACCTCAGCATGTCTCAGACAATCCTTTGTGTAGTGATCATCACCACAGATAACGCAAGGATAGCGAGGTTTTCATTTATCCTTATCTTCAGCAGGTTGTGTCTTGGTCTTATTGGATTACGGGTTGTTATTCTTATCCTCCTTATTCCTACTCTTCCCTTTTTTAGATTTATTCTTACTGGTAGGAGTTGAATGAACGACGTTCACTTCTGAAGTTTTACCGATGGAAGGGGTGGGCATTGAAGCAGTTTGAACATTAGAAGCATGGGATTTGGGTGTGGTGTGAGAGGTCTGTGAAGATTGAGGTTGAGCATGGAAAGTACCTATCACACCATCAGTGGCATGAGAAGCGGTTGGGGTCGTTGAGGTGGTCATGGTAGAAGGACGAGGTGCATCAGGAAGTAGATCGTAAAGAGTACTTGTTTGTGAATAAACAAGATCGAGATACTGAGCACGACCGATCACTTGTTCTTCTGTGACAACTCCACCCTTAGAAATGTCTTTAGATATGTCATTCATGAAGGATTTTGTGAATCATTCTGCCAATAACTGATCGGGAATATCGAGTTTAATTAGATGGCATCCTCGTCTCCACTCATGACTGTGATCAGAGATATGAGTGGCTTTACTTTTCTTGAAAGAAATCAAAATATTAGTTCTCATTTCATAACGGACTGGCAATTGGTAGTGAGTGAGGAAATCCATAGCTAGGGTGTTGAAATCGGTGAAGAAGCCTCATGGTAATTCTATATACCACTTCACAGCTGAACCCGTGAGAGTTCATTGAAAAAGGCATAACCGAATGGAATCATCCATCAAAGAGTTGGATGAACACCAAAGGTGGAAAGTGATTACATGATTGTTCAGATCCTCTCCTGGTTTACCATAGAACTTAGGAATGTCGGATGGGAGTTTGGCCGGTATGACAGGCCAATGAGGAGAGTGACCGATAAGGTCATTCAAAATTCTAGACAGACCGGGGAGGTCCAAAGTGGCCAAAAAGGGTAACTATCTATTCACATGAGGGTACTGGTGACTTTGGGGAGGAAGTCTCGTCGGTATACCAGTAGTACTGTAAGAATTTTTCACATAATGCAAAGATCCAGGAAGAGTTGGTTGTTGGTGTGGAGGCATGTAGCCCGTGGGGTTGGGTTGGTTAGGGATGTTCCCTTGGAAAGGAGTACTGGACTGAACATTCGGGCCCCAAGTGGGATTCAAAGAACTCAGATATGGTTGACCGTAGTTCGGGGGTACCAACACACTGGTTTGAGATGGTTGTCCCCCAGAGGGTTGTGGGTTAGCTTGAAGGTTCCAAAGGTGAGCCAACAAGTTTGATGTGTTCGGTCCAGATTGTGAATTATAAGTTCCAACCTGAGAATGTCCTCCATAAGGAGGAGGTGTCCCAATTTGAGCATGACCCCTGGATTGAGGTTTCCCTCCGTCATAATATTCCCCCCTAGCATGAATATGGTAACCGGAAGTGAATAGATGATGAGTGATACCAATTGGATTGGAACCACTAGGGCCAGATCTATCATGAAGAGGTGGATACGACCCTCCAGAGAGAACTTGGGAAGGTGTGGGAACATAACCAGCAAAGGTATTATGCCCAAGTGGTACTCTGGATGGAATCTGGGTATGGATGGCAGCAGAAGGATTCAAAGCGTGATACCCAAGAGGAAGAGAACGGGTAGGTCTAGCGGAACATGGTGTACCAATGGGAGCATGTTTAACCACTATATTCCTGGAAGGAATAGTCGTTGCATGAGGAAGAATTGTAGAGTGGATCATTTGAAAAGGGACGGTTGAACTAGGGCTAATTGATTGGGCTTCTGAGCCAGCAAAGAGATAGGCAGTTGTACTGGAAAAATGACCTAGGGAGACTGTGAGGACAACAGATGTCTTGGGTATCTCAGGGATGGCGAGGATATATGATCCTGCACCTGAGCCATAAAGGTCTTGTACTATACGAGGTGGGATTATAACTATGTCAGTAGTCTATAAAGGATCGTCGACTCCAAAAGGTTCGGTTAGAGTTCCAGAAGAAACAACAACAAGTGCCTCGACATAATTCATCTGGAGAAAACGTCTTTCATATCCACGAGGGATGTAGAAAGATTCCATAGAATCGGAAATAATTCATAAACTTTCCAAAGAGGTCAAACCTTTCTCTTGTGTTACGTTGTTATCCTGGACTTCACTCTGTTGAGGAGAGCCCTTTAACATGTGAGGGGGTATAGGGGTAGAATTTTCCATGTTTTTCAGTGGAAGTCCCTGTACTCTACGCGAACGACGGGGAGGGTCTATGTTGGCAAAACCAAAAAATCTATGGATAAAATATATGGCCAACTAAGTAAACAAAAAAAATGTGCTAGTAAAATCTAGGAATCAAAACCAAGCAAACAAGACCTTCCTATCCCGAAGTCACTAGTTGGTGATGAAATCCAATGTCATGATGTCTAGACAAGAAGGGGTTGGGTGAGGGTGGAAAAGTTACGTTGACGACCTGCTTAATGGATTTACACCCTAGTGAAAGCTCCCACACATAATCGTGGGTATACCCTCCAAGGAGCCTGAGTGATTCTGGCCAACGTCAATTCTAGGTACCGTGGAGACTTGCCCCTCCATAGTCACCTTGTGTAATAAGAAGATAGGTTACTACAGTTACCATGAACAATAGTGATTCCTGGGGGAACAGTCGAAAGTCTAAGCCACACGCAAGGGCAGGGTATCGAGCCCGAAATCTCTACACTGTGACCAACAAAGCAGGGTGAGTGACTCTACCAATCTCAATGCGACCTCAGGTTTGACCCTTGTGTGATAAGGCTTCCTAGGAAAAAATGTTGCAAATGGATTTGGACACTCCCTAACACAAGATACTATTGTGTGTTTTGTACTTTGGTGAGTGTGTCTCACTGCCTACTCCAAAGCCCTAGCCTGGCTAATGTTGGTGTAAAAGAGACCTAGAAAAAGTTACTAGTTGAATTTTAGAGTTTCGCAATATTATTAAAGGTTGTTGTTACTCAAGAGGGAGACGGGAATGAAACCAATGTTATGTGATACTTTGACCCAATAACATGTAAATAGAAATGAATGATGCAAACTTTCGTTCGATGAATTCTATCTACAGTAGGGAGAAATACTTTTTCTGGAACAATGCAAACTACGATGTACAGTTCCCTTTTTTGAATGTATTACCAAACAATAATTAACAATGTAATTTCACTATTCGTTCTCTTTCAATATTTCAAATGCCAATATTTTCTGAATAAATGATTGCTTAAAAAACTAAAAAGACTTTAATAATTTTTTATTTTTTTTAGAAACCAAAAATAGGGATGGAACTAAGAAAGGATAAGAAACCAATGAAAATAAAACACTCAACACCCAAATCGATCTTTCAATGGAGATAAAAATAAAAATTGACAATAAAATGTCTCTTCAAATATGAACAAGAAAATGGTTTTCCGATCATTAAGCAATCCAGAAGACACAACCAACTTACAAATCCAAACCCAAAACAAAATTTTTGATCGAGCAAGCACTCAGATGCAAGTCCAGAGATTATATCCTTGTCAATAAAAACAAAGATCGAAAAAAGATAAAAAAAAAAAAAAAGAGGCGTTCGATCTCTGAAATCAATCAAGATCAGGTTGAACAATCAGAAGCGGTCAAGAACTAGTATTAAAAACCTTTTTCAGCTGACTGAAGAAAAAACTGGGCAACAGTAGAGGTCAAGACCCAATCCAAAAAAAATTCAAATGCCGTTGCGGGCAGGCAGTATAACACAGTACGGAAATGAGTGGTTTCTGCAAGCCAATAATCATGGAGGTCGCGAAAAACCCACACTGAAACAGACCACTAGGGTGTGTAAATAGAAGGTTTCTGCGATCTACCTATAAGGCACAGTGCAAAAATCTTTCACAAAAAAGATTTTTTTTCAAAAAGGACAAAGGGTCTCAGGAAAATTTTAAATCTAGTGAGTCTAATTGGATCTCCCATAGACTCAGAGATTGAAACACAATGTAAAAAATAGGCTATGAGCAAATGGACAACAAAAAACCACAATCAAGTTGTACTTCCCCAGTGGAGTCACCAATTTTGTTAACAGGTAAATCGGTATATGTGGACATGAACTAATCCCCCTAGATCCACCTGGATCTAGAATAAAACAAGACAGAACACAATGATTTCCCTAGGTTTCAATCATTGATTTTAACTACCGAAGAAGGAATAGATAACATACCTTATGAATTGCTTCCTTATGTATTTGTTGATTCTGCCTTACTCTGATGTTCCTATGGAATCATATATGCAATAGCACAAATCAACCAACGTGAAAGTAGCAATAGTGAAATTCAATGACAACCTAAACATGTGATCAAGGAGTCTTGTAATAAAATATCAATCATTTTATGGGAAAGAGACATGCCACCTTATTATATTAATGAAAGTTAGAAGATAAAACCAAATCACCTTGATGTCACAAGTTCCCTTTCATTGGCCCTTTGTTCTGACACACACATACATCTATTCCGACATTTTCATGAAGACTCTTCACAAACGCTTGATGAATGAATGGAGACCTCAATCATCACTTGAAATAGGATTCTTCACACAGTCTTCAACCTATTCTTCCTTCAATATATATGCTTCTTTATGCTTGTACCTCTAACCTTTTCCATGAGAATCCTATCATTATATAGGAGAAGCTGAAGTGGTTAAAGAGATGTGGATGATCCCATCAAATCATAGAAGTCAGTAGGATCGTAACCATACGGATGCCACCTCATATTTCTAGAAGATTCCACTTCTAGAATCTACTAGAACTTCTTTCCTCTTTTAGTTGTAAAGAGCCGCTACGACCTGCCTATATGGCAGCATGAAGAAATCCCACGGGCTGGATATAGTGCAGCATGCAGAAATCAGGGATTTCCACACTGTGTAAAGGAAGCAGCCCGCAGCGGCCTTCCAAAAATGCATGTTGCAAGGGTGGAAAGAGGTTACCTTTCTCAGGCAAAAGATTACATTGGGAACCAAAACACATGTTTATGGAATCATCATCAGGGTGACCAAAATAATGTGTAACAACTACGGCTCAAACTTCAGGAGAAAAGCTTGCGTCCGATCACCCTAAAGCACTTTTTGTCTATCGAAGAAATCCTATAAACATCCACACACAATAATCGCCTAAGCTAGACTACAACATAGTAGAAGATTGGAAAAAGTTGAAGGCAAATATATCAATCATGGACATGTGTAGAATCCCTCAGTAGAAGGAATTTCTAGTACAAGCATTGAAGTCAGTAGAAAATCCTACAACAAGCAATGACCAAGGAGAAAATCCATCCCTCTCAAATCTAAGAAATAAACCAACTGTGAATTCCTACTCTGAAGATAAGAAGGGACATCCTTTTGTCCCATCGTTCCTTTTGACATTTGAAGTCTTCAACAAAAACCTCCATAATTGTTTGGTTGACTCATGAGAATCCTCTAATTTTATTCCACTATCTATATGCAAGAAACTAAATGAAACCCCTCTCAAAAGTGATAAACATGTGATACAATTAGAGAGAACTCATGTGAAGGTTATGGGAGAGCTCAAAGATGTAATGATCAGAATGGAGACACACCCTAAATTTGTTCAGGTGATTGACATCATCGTAGTAGATATCTTAGAAGCTTATGGATTGTTACTTAGATGATATTGGTCCGAGAAGTTAAATGGGTACTTTAGTACAGACTAGGCTCACCTTAGGTTTCCATTAATGGGACACACAAATATGATTAGGATTGATAGGGAAATATATCTAAAACATACTATCACCGACTTAAAAACTCTCAACGAACCCTCATTGGCATATTTCCCCATGCTAGGAAATTATTCCTGTGACTCCGATTTCAGTAATTTCTCCCCCCTCTCATGTGACATCCCTCTCACTTAGAACTTCGAAATTACTTTTAAAGAAAAAATTTCGACGACGGTAGAATAAATCCTCTTTTGTCAAGAACCTCTGTTCAAAACCATGAAGTGGATAGGAGGAAAGGAGGAAAGTGGTAGGCAGAAAGAAACAGATGGTTTACAATCACAAGTTTGGATCTTATACTTTGATGGATCTAAATCGCAATAGGGTTCAGGGGCAGGGTGTATCCTCATTGATCCAAAAGGTAAACGAAATTTCTTATCCTACAGACTAGAGTTCGATTGCACAAACAACACCGCCGAGTATGAATCTCTAGTACAAGGGCTACATAAATCCATCAACCTAAATGTCAAAGAGCTAAAGGTGTTCGAAGATTCTGAAATCATCGTTCGACAAGTAATAAACACTAGACACTGCAACTCTCCCCAACTGAGGAATTATCAACACGAAGTGCACAGACTAATAGAACATTTTGAGGCCTTTAGCATTACAATGATCCCTAGAACAAAGAACACTCTCACTGAATCTTTGGCCACCGCTGACTCAAGACTATCACCTCTAGAAGACTATGAAGCTTCCCAGTTCATTATGGAGCTACTGTACAAACCATCGGTGCCCAACAATATTTCTAATTGGAATGTCTTTGAAGGAGATGAATAGATCATAATTTTTTTAACCAATAAGGATAATTTTAAAGATTTGGCTATTGATGATGAAGTATTTCAGGAGCAATTGGTAGACCCCGACCCTCATGTATAGAAATCTAAAGCAGATCGACCGACTGAAAAACCAAGGTGTCGCACGATACCGAAGAGAGTAGCCAATTTAGAAAACCTTTTTGACTTAAGGGAAAGATTCAAAGGGTCAACTAACACAAAGACGGGGAGTTCATGTCCCATGTATGAGACTATAAATCTAGGAACCCCAGAAGACCCCAAGAATATAAATCTCGGCAGGATAGTATCCAAAGAATAAAGGAAATCCTATCTCAAACTTTTCATACAATATCAATATGTCTTTGCATGGTCCTACTGAGATCTGAAAACTTATGATACTTGTATCATTCAATACACAATCACGTTAATTCCTGGAGTGAAACCCTTCCAACAGAAGCTTCGGAAGTACCACCCATCCCTGGAGCCTCTCATGTGTTAGGATTTAAAGAAATTACTATATGCTAATATCATCTTCCAGGTTAGACACTCGGCATGGGTAGAAAATTTGGTTCCTATGAGGAAAAAGTCTGGGGAGATCTGCCTATGTGTATATTTCAGAAACCTCAACATAGCTTCAGAAACGGAAAACTACCTAGTCCCACCGATGGATCAATGCTTGCAGACCGTGTCTGGTTCTGAGATTTTATCCCTGCTATATGGTTTTTAAGGTTACAACCTAGTTGAAGTTTTAGAGGAAGACCGTTTGAAAACTACCTTCTAAACCAAGTGGGGAACCTTTTCTTATAAACGCATGCCCTTTGGGTTAATTAATGTAGGGGAAACCTTCCAAAGGGCCATGGATGTAGCGTTTTGGGGACTAATCAGAAAATGTGTAGTATTTTATTTCGATGAAGTGACTGTTTATTTGAATAACAGATAATATCGCATCCAACACTTAACTCAGATTTTCGAAAGGTGTAGGAAATATGATATATCCTTAAAACTTAAGAAAACTATCTTTAGTGTCGAGGAAGGTAAACTTCTAGGTCATATTATATCTCAAGAAGGAATTCTCATAGACCCAGAACGAATTAGGGCTATTGCTTATCTTCCATTACCCCACAACAAAAATGTTATGCAAACCTTCTTTGGGAAAATCAATTTTGTGAGGAAATTCACCCCCGATTTCAATGAAACTATCAAACCCTTACAAAAAATGATCCACGAAGATGCTGAATTTAAGTGGGATGATGAACGAAAAAGTGATTTCAACAATATTAAGGCTGCAATATCTCAAGCTCCAGTGTTTCGAAGTCTCGAATTTAACAAAGGTTTCTTCCTCTATACTTTTTCCTCCGACCAATCGTTAGCTGCAATATTGATTCAAAAGGATGATGACAACAATGAGGCCCCGATCTCATTTATGAGCACTAATATCCAGGGTGGAGAACTAAATTACCCTGCTATAGACAAGTAGGATTATGCAGTATACAAGGCTGTGAAACACTTCAGATCTTACATCTTGAAGAACCATACCAAATTCATTGTGCCTTATCCCGTAGTTTGATCCCTATTCACTCAACGGAAGATGGGGGAAATGTTGGTTGTGGAGCCTGATTATCTTCCTAATTCAGAGGTCTTTGTTTTCAGCTGTTTTTATACCCCATGAAGACTTTAAACCCTAAAAGAATTTACACTCTTCCACGCTGGGGAGAGTAGATGAGGGTTACCCCCTCTGCAGGGTCTGGGGGCAAGCAGGGCCCCGAAGGAAAAATTTCCTTATTAAAGTATATTGTAATTTCATTGTAAATATGGACCGTTCATTATAAGGTTGCAGATCTAACGGTAGAAGTTATGTTATGTTTTTTTGCTCTAGACAACAACCCTCTCTTATGAGTAAAATGTATTGCGGCTAGGTATGAGAGCGAATATTGTATTCTGAGATAGGATACTGTGAAAGAAAGAAGAGGAAGTTACAACGGGTTTGTTGTAGGTTGTATCCCTTCGATTGTTGGATAATAATAAAAGAAGGACCCGACAATTTCTTTGGTGGACGTAGCCCACACTGGGTGAACCATGTATTTATGTGTCTATTATATTGTGTATCTTCTATATTTTATTTCCACATTTGTTTTATTTAATTGCTCTGCGGTCCTATTTTTCTAACATGAAAGAAGATGAAACTGGATGGTAGTAGTCCAAGAATTTGATCTAGATATAAAACCTGCTAAACTAGTTAAGGAACACGTATTATGTAAACTGCTAGTTGAAGCCCGGGACCAAGTAAATGAAGACCCCAGATGGGAGAATGAATTGGAATTATGGTGTGGTGAAGCTTCATACGTCTCTCTGGGGCAAGAGTCTTGGTATGAGAAACTGAATTATCTCCTGCATCATCGGACTTGCCCAAAAAACCTAAATCCTAGGGAAAGGAGAGTCCTCAGGTTAAAATCAACACAATATCGCCTCATAAATTCGGTACTCTTTCGTGTTAATTATGATGGGGTACTTTTAATATGTCTTGAATGCGAAGATGAAGACAAGTTTCTGAAGGAGCTCCATGATGGTCCTACAGGTGGACATTTCGCGGGAAACACCACCACCCACAAAATACTGAGAGTTGGTTATTATTGGCCAACTCTATTAAGGGATTCTCACACATATGCTAGAAATTGTAAAACTTGTCAAATAAGTGCAAGGAGGGAAAAGAGATCAATTGTCCCACTGCAACATGTGGCCATCTCCAGGACATTCGAGCAATGGGGGTTAGATATTATAGGATAAATTACACCGATTTCTCCAAAACAACATAGGTACATACTGACTACCACAGACTATTTCACGAAATGGGCAGAAGCCATCCCTCTGACTCATATAAATGAAAATGTGGTGATCCAATTCATAGAACAACAACTGATCACAAGGTTTGGTATTCCTTTCGTCCTTGTTTTTGATAATTCCTCTTACTTTTCTTCCACCCTGTTAACATAGTTTGCTATGGACAAAGGAATCATAATCAGATACTCTGCAAACTACTATCCACAGGGGAACGAAGTGGCGGAAATAACCAATAAGAACCTAGTGAGGATATTAAAGAAAATAGTGGCAGACAACCAGAGGAATTGACACAGTTCACTACACAATGCCTTATGGAATGATAGAGTAACACCCAAGGAAGCTATATGAAATTCCCCATACTGTCTAGTATACGAAAAGGAATCCATTCTCCCGAATTGGCTATATCTTCCATATCTTCAGCTTGGTCAGGATTCTAGAGAACAATCCTCATCAATTATACAACAAATAATTGATACCCTCCTCATGCTGGAAGAAGAAAGGGAGAAATCAAAATCGAAGTTCATAGCTCATCAATAGATAGTTAAAAGGTTCTTTGATAAGCATAATCCCAAAGAGAATAATTTTGAAGTAGGAGACTTAGTCCTAAAATGGGACAGAGCAAATGAGATGAAGGGAAAACATTCAAAGTTTTAGAATCTATGGCTTTGACCTTTTCAGGTAGCCAAGAAAATTGGGGTAGGCACATACCGGTTGCAAAATCTAAGGGGGAAACCTGACGTCCTCCTGGTGAATGGCCAAGCCTTAAAAAAATATTTTCATTAAAAACAAAATTGGGTGTGTTTTCATGATGTTTTGTTGTTAGGTAGGCTGATTGAGGAGTGCATTTTTGTTTTTTATTTCTTACTATATTACTTATGAACTTTTGAAGTTTGTGTTTAGCAAGACATTGGTTCACCTCAATTCATATGATATGACTAACTTTGTTCATGACTCATCGCTTACATACAACACAAGGAGCATTGGGAGACCTGCGGTTGTTTTAAAGGAGTTTTCTATCTAACCTGTGAAGATGAAAAACCTTGGAAAAGTGATGAAGTAAAAACCTGAAGGGAAATATGGAAATCTTGAAAGGACTACATGTACCTCGAAACAGAGCTAGAAAAAAATTCTCCTTAACCATCTCATTTTGCAAATAATAGAGGTCCTCCTCTCCCACTCGCTCATGGAATTCTCCTGAAATAAAATCAATTATATCAAATGAGTGCACAATAGGAGAGGGTATGCGGATAACTCTGTCAGGGCTATGGACACTCGCTGACAACAGAGCAAGGTCTATGATGTCGGGGTGACTCCGTCGGGGCTATGGACGCTCCGTGGCAGCGGAGCAACACCATAGCAAGTGAATGTTGATAACTAAAAGGCCTGGTCCCATTCAATGCTTTATTCGTCTCTTTTCAAAGAGGGAGTGAGTCAGGGTTACAGGAAACGAAGGAGGAATAAATTTTGAAACCCCACAGTCAAACTCGGATGCACCAACTAGGGAATTTCAAATGCAAGGACAAAAGAGGCTCTCATAAAAAACCAGTTAAGTTCTTAACCAACTTTTGCATCAGCTGAGCCTGAGGTAGGAACAAATATTCTGCTTTCGCCTAGTAAGTCGCCATTTGTTGAGCACTCAACACACCCTAAAAAGACTTATCAATTTTTTTACTTTTTTGGGTACCACTTGATCTTCTGCACTGTCTAATTCGATTTCATTTTGAGAAATGTTTTGTCTTGACTTATTTTCATGAATCTCATCACCTATTTAGGTTTTCTTGAACTTACAAAACCCCATGATTGTCATGAAGATTCCACACTTTGGTAGACACCAGGAGGTGAATGCATGTGTTAAACTATTGTTGTCTTGTTACCATGGTGTATATTTGTGGCTAAACCATCGTATCACAGTTGATTTGACATTGATAAATCGGATCACCGGGTTGAGTATGCAAGGACCTGATCCATAAGAGTTTTACCATAGAAAATCCATGGATCGCGCTCTAGCATAGAGGATCAAGGACACTTACAGCGATGTCGAGAAGGGAACGCGAGGCTACAAGGTAGCTTCTATCTAGAGTGGTGTAGTGTACCTAGCCTATCAGGTGATTGTAGGGAAGTTAGTAAGAAATAACCGACCTACCCAAGTCACTAGTTTTGTAGTCGACCTCGCAAGGAAGTGCGCGGAAGGCCTTTAGATGAACTGGGCGAAGTACCTAGTGACCCAGTTGGAACTCGACTGCAGAGAAGCACAAGATCAAGGATATGAATTTCATTTCAGCTGGCTCTTGATCCTTATAGATTTTATTGCCTGGGAGATGCCAGAAGGTGCGACCTTCCTGGACATCGATCCTTTTGAACCACTAGTCGCGAAGTTTTCTAACCTTTGGTATTCAAGTGACATGAATAAACAGTGATAGTCCAATTTTTTTTTCATACCTACTGCAACCAAATGAAAAGAGCCATACAGTCCAAACCTCGCATGACTCTGAACACTCTACACCGATTCCGGCCTTTGATGAATTTCAACACAGATCGACATTTTATTTACATCACAGCGTGTGCCGACAAACACAAGAAACAACTTCAATCCTACTATAAGATGATGGAGGAGGACTTGGAGGAGATCACTAAGGACTAGTCGACGGATCTCCTTATTCCAGTAGACCCTACGGAGATATTCGACATCGAAAGCCCAGAAACTACGTAGGATACACCTGGACCTAGGAGAACAAAGAAGACCGAAGAGGTCCAAGAATTAGACAACACATCCGTGAAGACTGCTTCCATATCACCAGAGCAAGGAGGTGATGGTGAAGAGTTGAATGAAAAAGAAGTTGAACAGAAGCAAGGAGATGAGGTTGATCCCCTGAAGAAGAGGAAAGGTTCGCCTAGGAAACCTTCCTCCCAGAAGAAATTGAAGGCCACCATGATCAAGATGTAGACTGTCCTCACCTCCGATGACTTCGACTTCCTTATAGTATCCCTGCAAGATGCTTCACTAGAAATAGCAGAGAAACAAGAATCAAAGCAAGAGGAGACGTATGATCGAATTGAGACTTAACTCTGAGGGGTGAAGCAGGCCCTACAGTCTAGCCGTGTAGTCTCCACTGTGCCTAATCCATCAGGAGAACTTAAGTTGGGAGATGCACCAGTTCAAATCCATCGCCTAGCCGATACAGTTGAAGCCCGCCTTCGACGAGCACAAGAAGAAACAGAGCAAGCCACCTAGGCTTTGACACAAGTGCAAGGCGTACTCGTAGAGAAATGCAGTGCTGCAGAACAGGAAAATCTTTCTCTCCAAGCGAAGTTTGATGAAGAAAAAGAACATCTACAACAAGAAAAGGAATAGTTTCTAGCGGAGAAACTCGAAGTGGAAGAAGCGGTCAGTAGAGAAATTTGCTCTGTGACAGTCTTAAAAATCAAGGCAGAAGATCGAGTTACACAGTAGGTGAACCATCTCGCAGAAGTCATCCAGCAGTTACAGCAACGCATAGCATACTTAGAACTCTGCGCAGTGCCCAAAACCCCACATGATGTAAGGGATCAAAGAGTAGCAACTGCAGGAGCGCAGTTGAGAGACTAAAGGCCCTTGCTATGGAATACAAGCAGTTGAGTTATCGCAGTGCCCTGACATACAAGCGACTCACTGAGAGGCTAGAATTAAGAGCACTGGAGTCCTAGCGCCAAGAGGTGAAGTATCAAGCCGAAAAGATACAGGATTAGTTGAAGCCCTTGTCGGCTATGGAAATAATGAAGCAATCCCAAAAGAAGTGGACTGCCCAACAACAGATCCACATTATCCAGAGTAGAGTTATGGAGGTAACTCAGAAACTCCAACCTGTACAAGAAAAGGCTTATCAATTGTTTACAGAGGTAGAAGGCCAAGGAGAAGAGCTAGAGCAGGTTGTCACTACAATAGAACAACGTCTAGAGGTACCTATCAATGATGCAGTCATCCAAGAGTTTGTTGAACAAGAGGTTGTATCACAACAACAAGTCGAAGCAGCTTGAGCCAAGCTCGAGGCGTTCGAAGCAGAACTAGTTAGACTATAGTGACTCGGGACGAGTCATATGTGAGTGTTGGGGGCATGTTGACCCTTGACCAAGTTTTGGGAGATCCTTGGTCAAGTTTGACCTATTTTGGGACTTCAAAAGCCTATCGAAGATGGAGAGCAACATGAAGCAGAGATCGTGGGATCTTGACCCCTTTTTGGGTCCTTTTTGGGATTTGGGATTATGTAACGGGTATGGGATGTCAGCCCATGGGTTTACCCATGTTTAGGCCTATTTTGTAAAGTATAAATAAGTAGCTAGGTGACATAAGTAGCCTTGCCGATATGCTAAGTGTTAAGTGCAAGTATGGATTGTAAAGGATTTGTGCATATTGTTTGAGACTTGCAGAGCTAAGTGAAAGTGGTTGTAACAGACTGTGAAATGCTTTGTACTAAACCTAGCTCGGGGAAGGAGGATCTGGCGAGGTGCGTGCAGATATCCTGTCCTATGTGGAGTAGGGTTTGTGTGTCTCTGTGCATGTAGATCATTGATTGAAGCTAATAAAGAAGAAGAGTTAGTGGGCATAGCTCCAGGGTGGGGGTGAACCACGTAAATACTGTGTTATTCTGCTTTGTGCGATGTTCTGATGTGTTTATGTATTTACTTGCTAAGTGCTATGATATAGATAGATAGATCTGTTTATTCTTTGTGCTTATGATAACCCTGGATGCTAGATATGACCTATGTGAACTTGCCTAGTGCTTGAATCTGCTAGATCTAATCTATTTATTTAAGCTAAGTGCTTAGATACATTAGATCTGGGTGAATGTTGCGATGCTCTATTTTATTTGCACAGTAGATATTGGTTAAATAATGATGAACTGACGGTGCTAAGTGCTCTATTAAGTCTTATAATCACATATATGTGTCCCAGCTAAGATTGCAGACACCTGAGTCCTGCAACCACCCCTGCCTCTACCTCGAGTGAGACTTCATCTTCTTCATAGGTGTTGCCAAAAGGGTTGGTAGTTAGGGTTTTGTTGGTGCGTTGTTGGTGCGTTGAACCCTTGGTTTTCCCTTGTGCCAACAATGATGATGAGGAGAGTTTGGATGTTTCCCTGGTGACTCCGGTACAGATCAAAGAGGAGAAAGAACTCGAGAAACCATCTTACCCAGCTCTCGACGCTCAAATTCAAATCCTTCCACAGAGTAACCAGGAGGTTGAAGGTGTCTTAGACACTGGGCTACTCAATGCACCGGGGACCCAAGTGGATAGCCCAAAGGATGAACTAGGGTTTGGCAAACAAGAAGAATAAATTCCACCGCAGGAAATCGACATCTCAACAGCCGATTATTAAGTAAGTACTGATCATGCCCTTGATACATCAATTTTTGTCGATACTTTACGTCTCGATGAGCAACAACCAAAGGCAAAACTTTTAGAACACAGAGAATAGGTTCAAGAACCCAGTCTCTAACAAATATACATCGTCGGGAGCCTGGGAAACACGCTTACTTGGGGAGAGTAGCAAATCCCCGAACTCGTGGATGAGGTCATTGATATACAATCCATATCATACAACCAAAAGAGGAAATCCATCATGAATAGAACCACCAAGAAGATGTGACTTACTCTGGACAACTCCATCCTCATCACCATAGAGGAAAACTTGATTATCACAGAGCATTCCAAGACATCTGAGCTTATCGGCCCAGGGATGGAAATAACAGATGCCACCCTGGATAGAGCGAGGAAGGATGAAGAGGAGTTGGACTCTGCGCTAAAGGAGTTGGAGCATCTACGCCATTTGGTGAAATATTATCAGGACTCCACATAGGCCACGGTGTTCTTGAGAAGTGAATTCCAGGATGTCTACAACAAATTCACTAATGTGCGGCATCTTTTCACTGTAGGGATAGACGATTTCCAAGAAGACACCCTCATGGCGCTGGTGATGTCTAAGGATATGGAAATATGGTATGAGAAAGCACACCAAGAGGTGGAAAGGATCGATTACATCAACGTGGTTCAGTAGGGCCGAGACACTGAACAACACGACATTCATGTACTAAGGGATAGCAACATCGACTGCAAAAATAAGTTGGTCGAATAGTGGGTGAAAATGGCCCAAGAACCTCTTCAGGAAATCCAAGAGAAATTGGTTGAGTGTGAAAGGAGCTGGACCAAGATCAATTGGGCGATGAGAGACATTGACCTCCTAGAATTCGGCACACCTAATGGCTTTGTCGACTTGCATGACATAGTCAAACTACATGTCGAACAAGACTCATCATGGTCTACAGAGATAGAAAATTTGGCCAACATGGTGCTACGTCAAGTACAACAGTTCATGGAGCACCCGATCAAGGCTCAGACAATGTTACAACAGTTAAGTGCTAAAGTAGTCAAGTATCGGGCACGGGCAATGGATATAAAGGAGATCCTTTCATCCCTAATTGACCAACATAGATTACCGTACACCAACACATGTGAGGAATGCTTCGTCAAATGGTCGTAGTATGAGAAGATTCATCCATTGAAGTGAAACCATTTGATGACTCTTAGAATACTGAGAGATGAAAGCGCCATGTGGTGATATTTTTGTTTTACTTAAATTGCACTTTTGATAGTTATTTTTAGTTAATAATTTGTTATAAATAAGAGGATCGACCTGTTAGAACAGGTCCATGGTTTTTGCAAAGACCCTCATTTTTGGATTTGTACAGAACTATTTCAGAGCTACCTTAATTGATAAGTCTTGTTTAGGACCAGAGACAATTTTATGTTCATTTTGCATCAAAAGTGTGTGTGATTGGATCTGAGGAAGAATTATTTCTGATTTTATCTCATGAATGGATGTTGTAATGAGTAAGATCCTCTTAATCTATTGATAATTTATCTAATTCAATATTTTTATAGTTATTGTCTCTAATGATGAAAAGTAAATCGTTTTGTTAATGTATGATCAATGATTAGAGCTAAGGAAACTATTTTTCTTGTTATCGTTTATTACATGTATGCTTTCTTCTGATAATTGTATCTCAGTCAATGATTGGAACACCAGAAGGTTAATGTACTAGTACTAGGATTTCCATAGGTGTAAGAATGATTGTCTGCATGCTTGAGCACAAGGGTTATCCCAAGGTTAGCCTTCTTCAGTAGTTAAGCATTTCCCCTTTGTTACCCAGCTGGTTTATGCTAGCATTTATCTTGTATCGGTCCCACCTATAAGAGAACATACAAAAAAATGAATGTTCAAACTGAATGATGAGATTTCACAAGAAGACATCCTTTCAATCACTACATAAATCCCATCCATTAATTGGCCGGATTGCAAGATCTAGAGAACCATTCCACCATTAAACACTGCAGAGTCTAATTGGGGCCCGGTGGCGAGTTTGGTTCCTACTTTTGAGTTAAAGGTATTTAGGACCCCTCAACAATATACTCATATCATATCACTCATACATTTCTCATTGTTCGTATTTGTATGGTTCGATGCATATGATACAAGTTATAAGATCATGGTAATATTCACATTGTTGTAAGTGGTTGTGTTCATTCAAAGTGGTAAATGGTGAAATTTTGTAAGACTCGATGCATATGGGATATATATATTATAGAGGCAGTGCACTTATGATACTTTGTATATAAACAATGACAATGATGATATCAATAGTATTAATAAGTAGATAGAGGCATGTGATTTTTGAGGAGCCAACAATTACTTGGCATCTAACGATTGCATAAGGTTTTGACTTGGATTGTCTTGGGTTTAGTGGATGTTTAATGTTGGTCGTCACCCCAGTATGACATGACTAGCTAAGTTAATGCACCAACACCATCACTATACCACCTTCGGTTTTGGCATTTGATTATTTTGAGTTTGAGGAAGGGTTTGGATGTCGGGCTATAACTACTGAAACTATCTCGAAAGGAAAATAAATACCACAAAACTCCAAGTACTAGGGTTTTGACTCCCTTTCGTCTAATGTTTGTATTTTCTCAATAATTTACCCATGGATCTATGAATTATGTGATGTGATTGTTAATTTGATTTCTCTCATGTATGATTATAAAAATATGAAGAATAGTACTCCTATTTGAACGAATATGTATGTTTTTTTTTAGTCAAATGGTTGAAATCAAAAGACATTTAATGATGAGTTGCAGATAATGGTTATTAATCTTTATGTGTTTTACTTTGCACCCATCATCTATGTGTTTGGAACATATATATCTCGGCCTCTTATGTTCTGTATTTCATGAGCTTAGTTGTTTTTCAACTATCATATGAAAAATGTTGCATTGTTGTCCATAAGTTGGTTTATTAAATTGGGTTTGAGACTCTACAACCTCATGCAGAATATTCAATGTTCAAGGTTTAAAATAAAGTTTGAATTGGCATCGATTTGGGATTTCATTGATAGAATGGTTATGGGTTGCCACTACCTGTTGTTTCGCCCTACACGATTCTAGTTTTCATTTGTAGTGTTCGATAATACCATTCCTTTACCCATGGCTCTTCAGTTGTTTATTATTCAAACTTGGCCTTACAAGCTAAGGGACTAGTCTCTTCATTGTGGTCACATGCAAAGGGTTGCATGCGGGGCATGGGTTATCAATTTTCCAAAGGGAGAGACCTCGAAAACTAATACACAACACTCATGAATGGTAGTTTGATTACGAACTTGGTTTGTAATTCTTGCATGAAAGCTCAGCCAAGTTTTAAAATAAATTTTTGGTTTAATACCCTTGATGTCTCTAAGTTTATTTGTGTCATGTATGCGATGCATATTTGGATTTGTGGTTTGGATTTATGGTTGTTTTTACAAATTGAAACTACTAGTTCAAATTTGGATTTATTGATTGAATAATCCAGATGGTGAAGGCCTAACTAGGTTTGATGATGAAGTTGGCATTTTAAACTTTGGATACAAGTCGGTATATGATGAATTTGACCTTGAGTGGGATTGATGTTTGATGGTTTGTATTGTAGAATAAATTAACTAAAAAAATTATAACATTTTGTAATTGAGGAAAATCGTGAAAATTCATGTAAAAGTATTTAACAAAAATGAAGAAATCGTGATTGTTGGGAATGATACGATAAACAAAAGATAGTAAATATTTTAGATAATACATGTGTTTGCGACATAATTATTATTGAAATATTTTTGCAAGTTATAAGTTCAATGAAGAATTTGGCATTAAAATAGGGAATTATGATTGGACTTTTGTTTAAGAACCATGATTATATGTGGTTATAATTTTTATTTTCATGAATGGTTGAAAATAGAAGATGATCATTGTTGGCCCTTGACCAGGTTTTAAGGAAACGTTGGTCATGTTTGACCAATTTTGGGACTTTGATAGGCTGGTTGAAGATGAAGCGCAAGGAGAAACATAGATCGCGGGATCTCGCCCCCTTTTTGTGGGATTTTTGGGTTTAGGGTTTATGTAATAGGTATGGGATGTCAACCCATGGGTTTTACCCATGCTTAGGCCCCTTTTGTAATGTTATATAAATAAATATCTAGACGATGTAAGAAACAGTAGACCTAGTAGAATCGGCTTAATGCAGATCTAGAGGCTTTGTGCATATTGTGTCAAGACTTGCAGAGCTAAGTGCAAGTGATTGTAAGAAGCTTGTGTGCAAATGGTAAAAAGGATTTGTGTTGGTACCTAGATCGGGGAAGGCGTATCTTGCGAAGTGCGCACAAATATCATGTCCTATGTAGAGTGGGTTCTAAAGCTCTGTGCATGTACGAAGATTGACAGAAGATAATAAATAATAAGAAGATTTGGTGGGTGTAGCCCCACACTGGGGTGAACCACATATATCATGTGTTATGGTTGCTTTGTGTGATTGTTGTGATTTATTTTTAGTGTTGTAATCTTTATGTATGTTAGATGCATATGATATAGTATCTTAGTGCTTAGTGATGTGAATGAATGCTAGATCTGATCTACTTCTATATGCTAAGTGCTTGGATGTGTTAGATCTTGTTGAATAATGAATTGTTATGTAATTAGGGTTTTTTCCTGCGATGTGGATAAGGGATAAATATTAATGAATGTTAACTGCTAAAGTTCTCTGTTAAGTATTTTGATCACAGATCTATGTCCCAGCTAGGTTGTAGACACTTGAGTCCTGCAACCACCCCTGCCTCTACCTTGGGCGAGACTTCATCTGCTTCGCAGGTGTTTCCGAAAGGGCCAATAGTTAGGGTTTTGTTGGTGCATTGTTGAAGCATTCAACCTTGGGTTTGCCCCTGTGCCAACAAATGGTTTCATTGTCGGGACCCGAAGCTGTGATTGTTGGGAACTGAAGAAAATAGAAATATCTTTGTGTAGATATGTTGTTGTAGTGCACAGTATTCTACTTGACTTTCGAAGTTCTGTGCTAATAAATGAATCATACCTGAAGAAAAGAGGTAAGATCTAAAATCTTTGTGCTCTGATAAAGGTAAGATAAATGAAATTTTTTGTTTTGAAAGAATGGATCTAGGTATATTTGATAAATTTTGTCCTAGTATGAAAACTAGGGCACAACTAGAAGAAAGAAGATTTGATATGAGTAGATCTGATAGAAATAATGAAAGATATGTTATTCCTATGCATAGAAAGAATGTTTGGACTAACAAATGGATGCAGGACCCTAGAAAGAATTTTTTTCAGGTTCATCATTGTGATCCCAGTGCGCAGTACAGGAAAGGTTGGGGATCGTTTAAACGAAATAGAGGATTAACTCTTTGTTATAGTTGCAGAAGACCAGGACATCTTTCTAAGGAATTCCCTGGTAAAGGTCCTAGTTGTCTTTGTTGTAAATTTATGGATCATGAGGTTTTGGATTTCCCTAGAATGATTGCTATAGTTGAAAAGATGAATGTAAGACAAGAAAACTTTGAGAAAAACCAAGAGACTAAGAATATGCTAGAACACCAGAAAGAATCAGAGACTATATTATTGCAAACGAAGAAACATTGAATGATCATAGAGACATCAACTTATCAGAGATCTTAAAAGAGAAGGAGTGCATAGAAATAAGAATAGGATATTTCGACATCGAATATGTTCTGGATGAGGAAACACAGGTGAATATTATGACAGAAAGAACTTGGAAAATTTTGGGAAAGATTGCTATGGTTCCTTCATTGGGAGGAATAGGACTTTTTAAAGGAAAATTGATAACCCTATGTGGAAGACTTACCCAAACACCTATGATTTCTCATGGAGCATCAACGAAATAATAATTTGAGGTCGTTAAGTTTGTTGACAACAAAGCCCCATTTGCTCTTTTGCTAGGAAGAACCTGGATTGAGAAAGATCAGATACGAAGGAAACAAGAAGAGGAAGATCTAGAACATAAAAAGCAAGAATTAAGAGATTGCATGGCTAGGAGAATAACACATTTAATAGAAGAAAAAGAGGACAAGTTGAAGAAACTGAGGGCCAGATACCTGGTTGTTGAAGCTAAAAGAATACAAGATGGTTTAAAAAACTTATCCATGCAGAAGAGAAAAGAACCTACTCCATAAATAATAACAGAAGAAGTATTACCATCAAACTCTATAAAAGACCCTCAGCAGTGATAAGTTACTATGCTACGAGCAGATAAGAATAAAAATGGAAAGAGGAACCCAGTGACTCAAATCATGGGAAAGAAAGATAGAAAGTTTAGCAAGAAGAAAGCAAAGTTAGAAAAATTGCAGGAAGTTCTAGAGAGGACTTCGCAGAAGGAAGGCTTGCAGAATTTGAACTTTGTCGGAATAGCAAAGCAGCGCAGGTTGGTACTTCCCCACAACGAAGCAATATGTCCATTGAAGGTGTTCCGACCATTAGAATGACGCTCCAGAATGACTAGAAACACAGTTATGGGTGGAAAGATTGCCATTCGATAGTTGAGGCCACGCTATAATGGATGGAATCACATTGATTGAGGAATTCTTGTCCATTGGAGGAATCCATTACGACATTGTCTATTTATCATGTCGAATGTTTCACCGAGAAAACTTTTGTGAATTGGGAGTATCAGAGACCGCAGAGAATTCACTGTTATTGCATTGTGCTTATTGAGACTTCTCCATCCGTTCAATTACCGTGAGTATTTGTCCGCCTACCTGAGATATCTGATCTTGAGCATGTATGTCGGGTGAGTGTAGTGCAGTGGAAAAATCTGTGGAATAAATTTTGATGGATCTAATGGCTAAGAAGGTCATGTCCGCAGGGGCACATGCCTCATTAACTAGAGGATTGCAAGCATCCCCATCAACTGCACATCGATCTGGCCCCTCTAGAAATGCGACAGAGAAGCGGAGAAAGCATCGCGATGACTTGGCGAATGTGAAGCTCATCCCATCAATCCTGCCCGACTACAACCCACCTCTGGCTGGCACGGTTAGTCGTGAAAGCATCCTGAGGGACTTCAACTATACATTGATCATTGTGTACCTCTCGAAGGGGATACACATAGTTGGACAACAGTTGGGATAGATTCTGACATTGAATATCAGTGACTTCAACTTGGGATATCGCAATAACTATGGAATGCTCGCCCCACATAAGTATTTGACCGAGACAATGGGGAAGAAGTCAAAGATAATCCCCCATCCGTGGACCATGGAAATAACGAGGTCCACCATCCTTAATGTGATAAAGATACCACATTTCGGCAGACATCAGGATGTAATGACCCTAATTGGATAAATGTTTAAGAAATTATAAGTAAAACTAATTAGGGGATTAATTGGGCTAACAAGGTATTAATTAAACAAAGATGATTTAATGATATTAATTAAGTGAGTTATTAATTAATTAAATGATATAATTTTGATTAATTAATTAATAATTTAACTACAAATTACGTTTAATAACTTGAGTAAAAGATTTAATAGATTAATAATATATATTATAAAAAGGTCACGTACCCAACAAGGGATAACCTATTAATCCCGAGAGGATAAGGCATTAAAGAATGGGATAAGAAATTAATGAGGGGGAGATAAGGAAATTAATGAGGGGGAGGAGAGTCGGTGGAGGGATAAGGAAGGGAAGGAGTTTGAGGGGAGCTATTCTACGGGAGTTGGCCAGGGATTTTGGGAGCTGGGAGTATTGCAGAGAGAAGTGAAAATTCATGAGTGGTATTGATACAGTGCACCTGAGTTGCTGGGGGTTTTGGACACGGAGGGCTAGGATATCCGTTGATATCCTGGGGCTAGGGAGCTAGCTAGTTGGCAGGGAGGACGGTTTTGGGTAGTGTTTTGTAGAAGAAGAAAGGAAGCAAGCGACGTGCAAACAGAGGATAATAGCATCAGGTTCAGGTATTTAGGTATTTACCAAGAATTATGCATTGTATTTGTAATTTAATTTGTTATTAAATTTTATTATATTGATGAATTTGCATACAAATGAGATAAATTATAGAAATTCTTAAATTTTATGACTAAGTATAAAATAATTGGTTGTTTAATTTATTTGTCTCTTACACAGGAGGTTAACGCATGCACTAAAATCCTCCTGTCTTGCTACCATGGTGGTTATCTGTGGTTGGACATACACATCACTGTAGATCTGATGTTGATCCATCGGATCACAGGATTAAGCATGTAAGGAGAAGACCCACAATAATTTTACCCAGGGAAGGCTGCAGATCATGCTCTGGTGTAGTGAATCAAAGACACATATGGCAATGTGGAGAAGGGGAAGTGGGGTTACAAGGTAGCTTCCATCTAGAATGGCGCAATGCATCTAGCCTGCCAGTTGATCGCTGATAAGATTGTTAGGAAGAATAGACCCACGCAGGTCATCGGGTTCATTGTCGACCTTGCAGGAAAATGCATTAAAGGGATGCAAATGAACTGGGCGAGCTACCTCGTCAACCAGTTAGAGAAATACTATCGTGAAGCTCAATATCAGGGCTATAAGTTCCATTTTAGTTGGTTGTTGATTCTCATTGCCTTCATTTCTTGGGAGATGTCGGAGGGAGCGACTTTCCATGAAATTGAGTCATATGAACCACTAGCTGCAAAGTTCACTACACTCTGGTATTCGAGAGACATGAAAAAACAATGGCAGCCAAATTCGGTGTTCCACGCCTATACCTGTAGCTGAAGAGGGATATTGAGTCCTTCCCTTGCATGACATTGAATAACCTACATAGGTTCAGGCCACTTGCAAATTTTCGCGCAGATAGACATTTCATTTATATCATTGTGCACAGAGACGAACATAAAGAAGACCTCCAATCCTACTATAAGCTCACAGAGGAGGACATGGAAGAAATAACCAAGGAATGTTCTGCAGAGTTCCTTATACCAGTCGACTAGATAGAACTGTCTGACCCCGACCTCATCGGAAGTCCTGTGGTCACTTGTGAAGAGTATGATGCACCCAGCAGTAGCAAAACGAAGAAGAAGGAAGAAGTACAGGAATTGAACAACGCATCCTAGGAAACTGCACCAGAGTCACTAGGAGGAGGAGGTGATGATGAAGTAGATCAGGAAGAGAATGAAGGGAAAGAAGACAAACTGGAACAAGGTGAAGTGACACCACCTAAGGATCCCCTTGATGAGGTTGAGACATCCAAGAAATGAAAGGGGTCCCCCATGAAACCTTCATTGCAGAAGAAGTCAAAAGCTAGTAAGCCCAAGTTGTAGACTGTTCTCATGGTAGATGACATCGACCTCATCATCGTCGTTGTATCAGATACCTCAGAGGATATTTTACAGCGCAATGAAGCAAAACAGGATACCATGTATGATAGGATTGAAGAAGAGATGAAAGGGGTAAAGCAAGCCCTCTACTCCACTCACGCAGTGTCTACTGTGCCACTATCATCTGAAGGAATTGAAGTGGGAGATGAGCCTTCCTAGATACGCAGAATAGAAGATGCACCAGAGACTTGCCTTCATCATGTCCAGGAAGAAAAAGAGTAGGCCATAGAGGCATTGAAGAAATAAAAAGAGGAATCCATAGAGCTATGAAGGGTTGCGCAACAAGAAAAATATGACCTCCAAGTGAAGTTTGTAGAGGATAGAGCGCAGATCCAGAAGGAAAAAGAACAGTTGTTCGTGGAACAAATCGGAATTAATGAGGTAGTCACTAGATCACTTCGCTATGTGATGGGCCTCACACATATGGAAGAACACCCAGTGGAGAGTCAAGTGGGGAAGCTTTCTAAATCCATTTAGCAACTCCAACAAAGAGTACCATAACTGGAATTACAAGCAATGCTAAGCACTTCACAAGAAGTGCGAGACCAAAGGGAAGAAATTGCCCAGATCGCAGTCGAGAGAATCAAGGCATTGGCCTTAGAATGAAAAAAAATCAGTGTTTGAAGTGCACAGACCTATGAGCACCTTGTTGAGGACCCAAAACTAAGGACATTGGTGTCACAGCTCCAGGAGGCAATCAAAAAGTAGCAACAATGAAAGCACCATTGAAGCCACTATCAATGGTCGAGATGATGAAAAGGTCCTAGGAATAGTGTATGGTTCAACAATAGGTCCATGCCATCCAGAGTAAATTCATGGAAGTGACCTGGAGGCTCCAATGAGTGCAAGATGGAGATTGCACACTTTTGAGGATATTGAAGGACAAGGTGCACAACTAGAACAAGTGGTCACCACAGTAGAACAATGCTTGGAAGGGCCTATGACCGAGAATTTTATTCCAGAGTTCTCCAACCAGAAGGCTCTAACGAAGCAGCTCAAGCTAATCTCTAGGCCTTCAAGGCAGTGTTACCCAGATCAGAGTGACTCGGGACGAGTCATAGGTGAGTGTTGGGGGCCTGTTGGCCCTTGACCAGGTTTTGAGCTAAGTCCAAGTTATTGTAAGAAGCTTGTGTGCAAATGGTAATAAGGCTTTGTGCTGGTACCTAGATCAGGGAAGGAGGATCTAGCGAAGTGCACACAGATATCCTGTCCTATGCAAAGTGGGTTCTAAATCTCTATGCATGTACGGAGATTAACATGAAATAATAAAGAAGAAGAAGAGTTGGTGGACGTAGCCCCACACTAGGGTGAACCACATATATCCTATTTTATGGTTGCTTTGTGTGATTGTTGTGATTTATGATTAGTGTTGTAATCTTTATGTATGTTAGATGCATATGATATAGTATATTAGTGTTTAGTGATGTGAATGAATGTTGGATCTGATCTACTTCTATGTGCTAAGTGCTTGGATGTGTTAGATCTTATTGAATACTGCATTGTTATGTAATTAGGGTTTTCTCTTGCGATGTGTATAAGGGATCAATATTAATGAATGTTAACTGCTAAAGTGTTATGTTAAGCACTGTGATCACAAATATGTGTCCCAGCTAGGTTGTAGACACTTGAGTTATGCAACCACCCCTGCCTCTACCTCGGGTGAGACTTCATCTTCTTCACAGGTGTTGCCTAAAGGGTCCATAGTTAGGGTTTTGTTGGTGCATTGTTGAAACGTTGAGCCTTGGATCTTCCCGGGTGCCAACAATCATAAAATTTGTAATTAATGCATGTCCATTTACATTCCATGTCATAAATAACACTTTTCGGTCATTACAACCCTAGCCCATTTTTCCAAGTTTCCTTTTATTCCCATGCTTTAATTATAATTGTGTAAGGTATTGAATTGCATAATTGAATTAATCATGAGAGAGATATTTAACTTGTTCAAGGTTATTTCTCCTTTATATCTAAGATAATGAGTTTTAAATTTTTTGTATTTGATCATAAGGATCTAAGGAAGTTGGCCATGGTAGTGAACAATCCATTTTTCATTACTATCATACTTACCATTTTACGCTCATTACAAATCTCATCATTAAATCCCAAACCCCTTTTCAAATCCATGTTCTAAGTGATTGCTAGCTTTGAGAACATGAATTCTATGATGATTGCTTGCATATGTATTGTTATGAACAAAGCCATGTTTAATTTTTTTTTTTTTGCAAAGTTTTAGATGAAATATTTGTTGAACTTTAGTTCTGATTTGTGTATATGTATATCAGTATGAGATTTTTCAGCAGGGGCATTCATGGAAGGAGATGAAACAATAGAGGTAGAGGACTAGGTCCTTGGAAAATGGGTAATAAGAGGCTCCAATTTTCTATACATTTTGATCCATATTCGGATGAATTTAATCAGTTGTTGTAGAAAATTTTCCTCAATTATCAATATTCCAATCCCAAACCATATTTTTGCTCCTCTAGTTAGACCAGAACATGATGGATGGAAAAATGTTCTACATCCTCCTTCTGGAAAGTCACATGGCTGGCCAAATATTGACCACCCTCAACAACCTCCTTTCCATGCCTAGCATATTTCTTCTCCCTTCCATCAACAATCTGTATCCCAAGCCTCACATGCCCATCATGTCAGGGCCAAGATCACCAAACTTTAAGATAGTCCAGAAAAGGAAAACGTAGTAGCAATAGAGTCTAAGTCATCACATGATTCATCACATTCAGTTACCTCACACATGGAGGGAAATGATAAAAAATCTGCTAAGGCAAATGCATCATTTAGAATAAATGAGAGGGTTGAAAGTAATCATAGCAAGAGATGGGAATCCTCTCACAACAAATATGGTTTTTCATGATTTTGTTGGTTTATTTTAGTATATGTGTATTAACTTATTTGCACTTTATCTGGGATATCTCATACTCTCACAGTTCTATATTTTGGATAAATTATGTTTGCTATGATTCATATTTTGGACAGATTTACATAATGGTTAAATTTTGGTGAATTTAATGATTTCCACATGGAGTGACAAGGGACCTTTCATCTTATGCATTTTTTATCACGTGGTTGTTTGATGTGGCAAGTTGATGTGTTTTGTATTTAAGGTGGAATTTACGAGGAAATGGTTCATTAATTGGTTTAAACGAAATAGGGCCCCCCAATTATTAGCTCTATTTAGTACCCTTATCATATTATTATTATTATTGTTTATTATTAATTTACTTGACTACTCTCCTATTAACTAACTAGTTGTTATTTAGAAAATTAACTAAAAATGGTTGAATGATTCAACTACCATGGATATATTTAAAAGGAGTAAGCTAGACAAAGTAAAGGGCGGAGAACACATTGCTCCGATAAGGTATTCTCTTAATTCCAAGTGAGATTTCATTACTATTTCATTCATCTATTATTTCTAAGATGAGACACTTCTTGTCATAGCAGGGTTTGTTGAAGATGATGAAAAGTTAGGACCAACATGCATTGAAATCTGATATGCTTCCAGGTTGAATGTTTGTTTGATAGTCTGTAGACTTCTTTTGGTTTATGTATTAGTTTCTCAGTACTAAATATGATGTTATAAAAATAGTATCACAGAGCAATAAAATAAAACAAATGCATAAATAAAACACAGAAGATACACAATACAATAGAGACACAGATATACGGTGTTCACCTAGTGTGGGCTATATCCACCAGAAAAATTTCCAGGTCCTTCCTTTATTATTATCCAGCAAATGAAGGGATACAACCTACAACACACCCGATGTAACTTACTCTTTTTTCTCTCACAATCTCCTCTCTCAGAATACAATATTCTCAATCATACACAATTGCAAAACAATTCATTCATAAAAGAGGGTTGCCTTCTAGGGAAAGAAACCCTAACATAACTTCCACCATCAGATATGTGACCTTATAATGAATGGTTCATATTGACTATGAAATTACAATATACATTTACAAGGAAAATTTTCTTTTAGGGGATTCTCCCTCGAACCCCCACTGGCCCCTGGACCCAACAGCCAAGGGAATTATCTCCCTAGACCCCACAGGGGGGGAAATCCCCCCTTTCTTGTAGGGGTGTACAGTCTTCATGGGATATAAACACGGCTGAAAACAAAGACCTATGAATCAAGAAGATAATTAGGCTCCACAACCAACATATGATTCTTGTGCAAAGTCATAATGGAGTGCAAGTTGTGGTTGTTGGATTGTCATTCTTGGTATGATTTGAAGGCACCAATGGCATATGTGTATGTTACTTTAGGTTTCTATACTTTCATCTGGTCCATACTTTGAAAGTATGAGAAGTGTATTAATTGTTATATAATGAATGAATAGAATCATTGATGGTTTTTAAACTCTCTTGGTCTCTCTTATTTCTTGTTACAATGAGGCTCCAAAGGCCTTTTTAACATAAGGAAATTCCAAAACCCTAACCCCATAATATGAAAATCCAAAAGGTTTAAGGGCCCCAATGGGGGTAGTTTATACGTCAACTTCCCCGGGGCATAACTTTTGTGTATGATCTCCATTTGGGGCGCTCAATACATCGTTGGAAATTTCTAATAGAGAATAACGATGTCTAATTGACCTAGGCTAATGCCAATGGTAATTTATTGGACCCCAGAAGTTTGGAATCTGAAAACATATCAAAAAAATGCCAAGATGGAAAACTATTTTTTGAGCTAGCGAAATAGGTGGGTGGCCACCAATATCTACCTGTATCAATCCTCCCTCCTTAGGAAACAACAATATCCATTTTGTTCAGTTATAGGGGAGAAGGGGAAGTGTTTATTGAACCTGACCCTTGGTGAGTTTCTCGCCTTGTTGGAGAAGTTGTTTTTCTTGACTTGTGGAAGGTTGTTGAGAACCCAATGTTTGAGGGGTTACACCTTTTTAACCAGTCTGTCTACATGAGATGATTGTGTGTAGAAGGAATATTTGCGCTTTGCTTCAATCTTGTCAACTTGCTTCTGCTGGATAGAAGGTCATTGGACCAAGGCTATAGTGGTTACAGCATCCTTTTGTTCACCTTTTGAACAAATTTTAAAGAAGTTGAATTTTGTAGTATGGTATACTACTTTGCGACACTGTTTAAGTGTGACAATAGTCAAAACTACCTCGGGTATCCTATAGATATGACCCCTTAGAGTAAAAATGACACTACAGGATCGAGACTCATATATAGCATGGCGCTTCCACATATATGGTTGGCCCAAGAGAACATGACATAGATCTAACTGGGAAACATAACATAATACCTCATATTTTAAGGGATGGATGTTGTATGACAATCAACACTGTTGGTTGACATGAAGATCGCATCCCTGGTGAAGCCACTCGATTTTGTATGGTTTTGAGTGTGTTGTTGTCAACAATTCCAACTATTTGACAAGCTATGTTGAGATGAGGTTCTTCTAGCTTTGGTTATAAACAATAAAATACAGCAAGGTCCCCTTAACCCACATATGTGAATAAAAAAGGTGCTCCCCCTCTTCATGATCTACTGGTTCTTCTGGTTGAATTATTTCGGTCGCAACAATAGCAGTGGGGTATACATCGATGATATGTCCTTTTCCATTATTTTCTAAATCCGATTCTGAATAAGGGTTCATCTCCATGGATTTGATCTTAGCCACCAATGACTATTTTGAGCAACATTCATTGGTGTTGTTCCACAAGATTTTTTGGAAGTCGCACCACTTTCCAGTTTCATTCTTTGTCTTTCCCTTACCCTTGTTTTCATGTTTCTTGGACTAGTTTTCGAGAGGCTATTTGTTAGGGTTTTCTTTATCATGCTTTGTTTGTTGCGAATTTGCAGACCCAAACTCTCGTTTGTTCTGGTGCCTAAAGTTTTTCTCGATTTTGACAGCATATCGATAGGTAGCTCCTAGGGATGAGATGTCCAGAAAATCCATTTTGGTTTGGATGTACTTATGCAGAGCTCCATGGTATTTCAAAATGAGATGCCACTCAAAGTATTTGATACCCAGCTTGGTGCGCAAGGTATGGAAATTATTTTTGAACTTCGACATTTTTTGGCCCCTCTCTTTCCGTAGTGTGGTCCATCTCATATAATGGTCTTCATAACTACCAACAGGGTAATATTTTTTATTGACCGCATCCACAAAAAATCCCCAAGTGGGCTCGACCCCATATATTCAAAGTAAAAAACTCGTTGAAATGGTGAAAACTTATCTCTAAGAAGAGATGTGACGACTACACTCATTCATAAGAAGATGTTTGTTACAATGAGGATCCAAAGGCCTTTTTAACATAAGTAAAGTACAAAAACCTAACCCCAAAAGATGAAAATACAAATGGTTTGCGGGCCCCGATGGGGGTAGTTGATATGTCAACTTCCCAAGGGTGTAACTTTTGCATATGATCTCTATTTGGGGCGCTCGATATACCATTTGAAATGCCTAATCGAGAAGAAATATTTTCAACTAGCCCAGGATATTTCCTGCGACATTCTCTTGAGCCCCAAATCCCCAAAAAATGTCATTGAGGGCCTCAAAATGGCCACGAAAGTTTGGAACCCGAAAAACTATCGAAAAACTACCAAGGTTGAAAATTGTTTTTCGAGTAAGTGGAATAGGTGGGTGTCTATCGATATCCACCTGGATCAGGTTTCCTTTGGAAAATGAAGGCTTAAGAAAATCTAGAAGGCTATAAATTTTGATCTAGGACTCAAATTTGAAAAATATTGTAGTCATTGGAAATCTCTCAATGAGTAGAGTCCATTTACGAGGTCCATGGATATAAATGATTGAGTAGGTGAGGAAATTTTAACACCCCATCAACCTAAGTAACGATTAGGGTATCAGGTGCCCTACAGACTGGTATCAGAGTAGAGTTCAAACACTGGGCCTGGATGGGCCAAAGATCAGTCATATAACTCATATAACAAGGGAAAGATGAGCCTGTTAGAAAGAGTTTCTTTGCATTAAAACTATGCTTACTATATTCACAAGTTACTTGAGAAGAAGGACTACAGGTTGAAATTACGCCTTGGAATTCTTGTTGAATTATAGTGGAAGGAACATAATGATGTTTGTTGGAATGATAAATATGCCTACCAGAGTGAGAATATGTTGATAGGAATTAATGGTATGGCCTAAATGTGAATGGTTGAAAATGGAAGAATTATGTTACAGGATTGTATGAGCCCAGAGAATGAGTGGATGGAGTTGATGTGATGTTTCCTATAATATTGGGCTTATGGAGCCCTAGGATTTTTAATTGTTTCTTAAATAAAATACTAAACCCAGTATGTATAATTCCTCATGGTTAGGGGACTAAGGGGAAAATTTGTAAGGTCATTTTACTTTACCCGTAATGAATTAAAAATAAAAAGTGTTGTTGGGAAAATCCAGTTAAGAAAAAAGAAAAGGAGGCCTTCGAACTATTGATATTCCTCATAAAAGAGGTGAAATAACAAGAACACATGATCCAATTTATGAGCTCATTCTTGTACAAAAATGTGTACATGCCTATTGGCATGAGTACTTGTTTATGCATGAAAATGAAATATGTGGATATGTTGTAATGCATATGGTAATCATTAAGCATGTATGTAACATTCAAATAGACCTTTTATAGCCTATGGTGTGTTGTGAAGTATGATCTATTGATGAAAATTTTAATTGAGGACGATTTGGTATCATCGAAAAAATTAGCAGCATGAATAAAATGACGATAATGACTCTTGCATACAATCTTATGAGATTAAATCTATAATATACCAATGAAGGATCTGATCCAGAATAGGGTAAAGAAAATGCTTGGGAATTTTCATAATACCAATGGGTCAAAATTAACATCCAGGGTGGAAGGTATTCATATAGGCATGGCTTAGTGAAAGGGAATCTAAGAAAGCATTTCCATGATAAAGTCCTATTGAGAAAGAATGGTTTAGAGCAATAAAGGAGGTTGGATTTGGAAATTTTACTGCCCTAGGTAATGTTGTAAATTACGGAGTTGTATTTTTATTTGTAAATGATCTTATAACAGTTGAGAAAGAGTGATTTCTTGTTGGTTGTTTCCACGAGAATAGGGAAAAATAGTTATGATTACGTCTGAGAGATATGTCAAATGAATTATTGTAAGTTCTCATAAGAAAGAATGTTGTCATAGATTTAAGAATTGCGTATGAATGATATAGAAATGTGTAAGTGGTGCACCTGTATGATGTATGAGTGTATGTATACTAAATGCATGATATGACTGCTTGAGTAATAGAGCAGTAAGGCAAGGAGTGTTCTTCTTTATACTGAATAATTCCATGGGTGCATGGTTAACCCTATGTTGGAGGGTCAGGTTGTATTGATGTGATAATATCTTAAGTAAGGTGTGCTCCCTTCCTAAGAAATAACTAGTGTAACTCGTCGAAAGGGGTAAATGATAAGGAATGCATTGTTGATTATGAGTAGAAGGAAATATGATTTTTCCCTTGAAAATTGTATGTGAATTATTGTGAAAAATCATAAGTGAAACGATTTAAATGGATGTGCATGTGAAAAATAAATGCATAATCAGAATACATGATGATAATTCCTAATGGAATATTGTCAGACAATTGTCTAAGGTTGATGGAAAGTTGGCATGTATTGTTGGTTGTCATTGATGTCAACCCTTGGAGAGTGATATTTTAGATTGATGTCAACCCTTGGAGAAAGTCTGATAGAGAATTCTGGTAGCACAAAGGTTTGGCGAATGGACCCAAGTTTGTTTGATGTATAATGGTATGAGTTTAAATATATTTTAAGGTAAGACTATTCTATATGGGTAGTATATGTCATGCCATTTTTGGTTGTATGTGGAACGTCACATTACTCTTCACAGTTAGAGAGTTATGGCCATGTGAAGTTGGAGAACCCAGGTTTGGGTAATGAACCCAAGTTTGTTTGATGGTTAATGGTATGAGTTTTGATATATTTGTAGGTCATAATATTCTATATGGATAGTACATGTCATTCCATTTCCGGTGGTATGTGGAACTTCACATAACTCCTCACAGTTAGAGAGTTATGGCCATGTGAAGTTGGAGAACCCTCATGAGTCATCTCGAAGCCCCAAAAGGTCAAAGTAGTCAAAGTGGTTTAAGATATTTTAGAAGGTAAATAATCAATTAAGTGATTAGTGTACTATAATTCAAAGTGAATTCAAAATAAATTATTTAAATAATAAATTTAATGGAGAAATTACTAAGTGGACAAGTGGTTAGAAGTGGGTAGCCCTAAAATAAGGAAAGTGGTTTAAGATGGTTAGAAGCTAACCCTTGAGGTAAAGTGAAGTGATGAGTGTAGTATAAGTCAAAGTGGATGAAAAATAAATTATTTAAATAATAAATTTAATGGAGAAATTACTAATTTGACAAGTGGTTAGAAGTGGGTTAACCCTAAAATAAGGAAAGTGGGTTAAGATGGTTAAAGGGTAACCCCTTGAGGAAGCTACATGAAAGTATAAATAAGAGGCAAGGCTCTCTCATTTTAAGCACACTTGATCATATTTAATATCTATAGGTGACTGAGGTAACTAAAGGATATCTAAGTCGAATTTCAGAGGGAAGGTGAAGTAAAGAAGGTCGAAATTCAAGGGAGGATACATTCTTTTAATGATTCTTTCTAAGGTATGTTATTTACGGGTCATCTCACCATTTTCACAATAATTGTTTTTCTAGAATGATTCAGACCGTGAAATTTGGAGGTTGTTGAGGAAAAATATCCAAGTATCCCTGGTACAAATTTCCTCTTGTGGTTCGTTGTATTTTTGGAGTTACACTCCGTGGAAAATAGGGTTTGTGGCTAGTCTTGAAACTAGTCTAAAACAGGGGTTTCGGGTAAAAACATCATAAATTATTCATAATAAATCCAAATTTAGTAAGACCAAATGTGTTGGTTAGAGTACAATATTTAATATTCTGTGTACAATTTCCAGATCCATACAACAAATATTCCATGTGGGGCACGCTCTACAAGTTCTCTCTCTAGAATAAGCCAAAATTCAACAAGGTATGTCATTTTTGCTATAACTTATTTTTTGAGAGGTTCCAAGTAGTGAAATCTGGAGGAATTGCATAAAATACACTGAAGAAAATTTTGTACCATTTTCAGATCTTTTTTCATTACCGGTACATAGTTATGATTATTGCAAGTTAGGGTTGTTGACTAATCCAAAATTAGTCATGTGAGACTAAAGTAAAGTTTGATAAAATGATAGTCTCTTGTTGTTAAAGTTAAGGACGTTTTTTAGGTATGTGATCATATACACCAGGTCTATTTTAGAGTTACAAATCAGATTTGGATGATGAAATTTATGAGGGATTTTGGTTGAGGTACATGTTGGGTACATGGTCGAGACAAGTAGTTGATGAGTTGATACATACATGAGGTGTATAGTTGATGATGTTAGGTACATCTTGATGAGTCATAGTTGATGAGTAGTTGATACATGATTGGTACATACTTGGTACATGGTTGGAGGCACTTGTTAGTAGTATTGTTGACACATGGTTTATGGATGATGTAGCATACTTTCATTGGTATATTATTAGAAACACATATTGATCTTGGTGATGATTATGATTTGTTGTGTTATGCTTGGTTGATGCACATCTTTGAGAGTTGTCTTGGTGATTTATCTTGGTGAGTAGATCTGATTTGGTTGATAAGATTGATGAGACAAGTTGTTGTGATAGTTTGTTTGGACAGGTTGTTGTGACAGTTTATTCGTACAGGTTTGGTGCATGGTTTATGCACTTGTTCATGGTACAGGTTGAAGTACAGGTTAGTGCATGGTTGATGCACTTGTTTATGGTACAATATGATTATAGGTTGTTTGGTATAGGTTGGAGCGTGGTTGATGCACTTATTTATGGTACAGGTTTATTACAGGTTGTTCGGTACAGGTTGGTGCATGGTTGATGCACTTTTGTATGGTATAGGTTAATTACAAGTTGAGGTATAGGTTAATGCATGGTTGATGCATGGTTCAAGTTATTGGTACAGTTTGTTTGGTGCAGGTTGATTGGTACAGGTTTACAGTAGTATATCTCACAGTGATAGCGTGACAGTGGTTCCATCATTCTATTTATACATCATGGAGGTTGGACGGGGTAAGGACAAGTGGTTGTAGCCACCTTCTAGTTGTAGCCGAAGAACATAGGGGGTTATATCCTCCTTCTGGTTGTAGCCAGAGAATTGAGGAGTTGGATATTTCCTCGGGTTTTATCTTGAGAAACTAGGGGGTTGGAACTTTCTTCCAATTGCAGCCGGAAAACAAAGGAATTTGGTGCTTCCAGTGAATGTAATTCTTAAATACATATAAGAAAAAACATTTTGTGGTTTTCGTCCTCTTTGGGTTTCCACATAAAACAGTACTGTATTGTGTATGTGTGTGATTGCTCATTATTTATTTACTCTGAAACTATTGCATGATAATGCTACATTGATATAACACTTGCATTTTATGGTGAAAAAAGATTAAATTGCTCTATTATTGATTCACCCCCCCTCTCAGTAATCCAACAAATATTGGGTAAGAATCTGAGATCATGAAGCTAAGGTTGACTCAGGATTGAGATCATTTCAAGAAATTATGGATATACAACAAGGGAGTTACATGGTGAGACAATATCAAGTGAAGGAATTGTGTGAAGACTCTATCAAGAGAAAAAATCCATAACATTCATGACTGCTAGAAAATTAGGCAGTGGCCTACAAATCTCATTTATATAATAATCCTAGATTACATTCTAAAATATAATTGATGCATAAGAGACATGCAAATGGATGTTGATCAATCTAATTTCTCTTTGATAAATGTGTAGAATGCATTGGTTCATAATTAAATTGTGAACTAAATATTACTACTGTAAGTGTTATGTTTAAACCTAGGAAAGGTCAAGGTTATCTTGGCTAAAATAGAGTAGGACGATTCTGAAAGGGATAGATTACATAAGAAAAGAATAAGAAAAAGAGGAACACTTATTCATTTTAAAACTCTAGTTTGAATTGGCAGATTTGTGTACTTTGAAGGTATAGCTCATAAAAGGAGGATAAACTTATGAATATGAATAATCGTGATATGAAAAGTCAGGAAGGCCTTGGGAAACATTTAGTTAGGATGAAAATATATGATTTTGTAAAGAAGATGGAAGGAGGGAAAATCCATTGACTCCTTCCTGGCTGTCTTTTATGTTTCTCTGGGATGCGAAAAATGATATGTTGGTTATGTGTGGATGTCTCCAACATAAGAATGTTGATAATTGTGTGACTATAGTGACAACTGAAAATTTTGAATGTCATAATGCATGTTATGTATAGGATAAGATTGGAGTTTTTGAGGAATATCAACTGCCATTGGTGGGAAACCTTAAGCAGAGGATGAATACAAACAACTTTCTAATAGAAAAGATCTATGGAGGGGACTATCGAAGTCGCCATGGAGCACCACTGATGAGGTTAAAAATCAGAAAGGGGTGTTGGAAAACAAGACAGGTATAAATACTCCATGCCTATGTGGTATGAGGTTTGAAATGGATTGGGTAAGAATCCCTTATGAAATTGTAAGGTAGCTAGAGAGGTAGTGTGGGGGGGGGGGCAGAGGGCCCATAGTGATAATAGTGGAGGTCATTCAATGTAAGGTGCACTAGGTCCACTATATTATTAAATAAGTCCCACTATGGTAGTTAGATATAATAAATGGGTAATTAGATATAATAAATTTAAGAGGACTTCTTAGAAGGTTCTACTTTTAGAAGATTCCCCCTCTAGAATGTTCTTAGGTGATGGTAGCACTATATAAAGGGGTTTAAGCAATGTAATGAGACATGAAGAGAAATATTGTATTTGGAGTGGTATCTCAATAGGAGTATGCCCCCTCGAAGAGGCAAGTGAACAGGAGAGGATCCCTTCCATAATATGATCCATTGTATGGTGTTTCCCTACCCAAAAATCTGCAAAAAAAAAAATATTTTCCCACAATGGCTGCCCAAGGAAAGTGCTCTGATACCACTTGTTAGAAACTTGAATATATCTACCAATATAATCACCACAAATATTGAATACACAATAGATCCACAAGAAAGATAGAAGAAACCACACTTTATTATTACCAAACCCTTGAGGTAGGGAAACACCATACAATGGATCCTATTATGGAAGGGATCCTCTCATGTTCACTTGCCTCTTCGAGGGGGCATCCTCCTATTGAGATACCACTCCAAATAAAATACTTCTTTTCATGTCTCATTACATTGCTTGAACCCCTTTATATAGTGCTACCATCACATTTCTCTGAAACCACTTGTTAAGAACCAAGGACTGAATACAAAAGAACCACAACAGATATACAAGAACAATATGCAAAATCTCATTTATTACTATCAAACCCTTAGGGTAGGGCAACACCATACAATGGATCCTATTATGGAAGGGATCCTCTCATGTTCACTTGCCTCTTCGAGGGGGCATCCTCCTATTGAGCTACCACTCCAAATACAATACTTCTCTTCATGTCTCATTACATTGCTTAAACCCCTTTATATAGTGCTACCATCATCTAACATTCTATAGGGGGAATCTTCTAGAAGTAGAACCTTCTAAGAAGTTCTCTTACATTTATTATATCTAATTACCCATTTATTATATCTAACTACCATAGTGGGTCTTATTTAATGATATAGTGGACCTAGTCCACCTTACATTGAATGACCTCCACTATTATCACTATGAGCCCTCTGGGGATCCCCACTACCTCTCTAGCTACCTTACATTCCATCCCCCTTATGAAAGAGTTGTCCTCAACACTTGATGTACAACCATATACCAGGGTCCCATGGATAACTGTGGACCATAATGTTGAAGAAGACTGAAGAACCAAGGTCCCATGTAGAAAGGAAATCCACCATGTTGAAGTAGTCCAACCACCATTGTAAGCCTGGGTCCCATGTCCAAGTGCTCATGTGAATTCCCTGTGGAATATTTTGGAACCTAATAACCAACTCCAAATGATGCTCCAAAGACTGACACCTATCATGTGGATCGAAATAAGAAGATCCATCCACATAGTGGAAAATGGTCGTAGCAGAATCTGGAATGAATAATACCACTGTAGAATATGTAGATTGAATGTTGGTAACTAGCTCCTAATGTGGGACATTGATGTTCTCTACAAAACGTGGAGTAGAGTCATCAAATAAAATATGAAAGTGGTTGTCATCCCAGAAATGACAACTATCCATATACCAATCATCACAATCTGCCTCAAAATCATACAAATCATATATTTCTTGATTATATTCATCCCTGAGGCCCTCCATAAGAAATCTCTCCTGCATGTTATTCAATGAATCTTGAATACTACGAAAACTATCATTGAGGTCGTCTGTGAGGCTGTTTGTGAGGTTGTCTGTGAGGCCATGTACAAATGCATCCAATCTGTCATCCAATGTGTGAAACAATTGAGATTTGAATGATTCAAGAATTTATTTCAGGTTTTGAGAAGAAATAGCCATTTGAACACCCTATGAACTCTTCGGTCCTGCAGCCATCACGAAAAAACCCAAAAAATAGACCCAATAAGTTTCGGCAGAAAATCGCGGTTTTTTCTGGAAAAACCCTAAAAAACTGTTGAAGTTAAAATGCTCATAACTTCACTTCCCGGACTCCGTTTCGGCTGATTTTTTTTTTAAATTGGGTGAAATTGTGAGAGGAACTCAGATCTGTAACTTGGTTTGGAAAATTCAGCCTCCAACTTCTACAAAAATAAAATAAAATAATCGCGTCGCCGTCCGCTGAAAAAAACCCTGAAAATTTGCAAATTTTCAAACTTCAATATCTTGACTTCCCGGACTCTGTTTCAGACGATTTGTTTTTTTAAATTGGGTGGTTTTCTGAGAGGAACTTAGATATACAACTCTTTTCTGCAAATTTTGCATGGAAATATACTGAAAATTTCGAGAATGTCGCGGCCCTCTTTTTTCTTCTCCGAAAAAAAAAATCTGCAAAAATAAAAAATATTTGCCCACAATGTCTGCCCAAGGAAAGTGCTATGATACCACTTGTTAGAAACCTGAATAGATCTACCAATATAATCACCACAAATACTGAATACACAATAGATCCATAAACAAGATAGAAGAAACCACACTTTATTATTACCAAACCCTTGAGGTAGGGAAACACCATATATTAATCCTTATGGAAAGATAAAACTTCTCAAGCAATCCTTGCTTGTACAATCACAATATTCTTCACTATGTTTCATTACATTGTCTATACTTCTTTATATATCTCTCCCTATCTCCTAGGAACCTTCTAGAGAGCCTTTTCACATTTATTACATCCAACTACCATAGTGGGCATTTATTAATATAGTGGACCTAGTCCACCTTACATTAAATTACCACATTCTCATATATTAAATGACTTCCACTAATAACACATAACTACATTCCCATTGGGTACCTCCCTAGGTACCCCATATTACCTCCCTAGGTATACTACAGAAATAATCTATGTTTTGATGATATGCATTAGATTTGATGGTCTGTTGAATAACATTGATACCCAGTCAGGGTAATATTCAAGCATAGAACCTAGATGATAGAGGGTAGAACCTCTGGCAGTCAAAGTATGTTTAAAATCATTCCATGAAAATTCATGAACAAAGTTTCATGAATCCATTGATCAATCGAGAATGATTGGAAACAAAAGTGCTCATAAGTAACATGTTGATTTAATGCATTGAGGAGATGCATGTTGAATGAAAGAAGGAATGTGTAGGACTGCCCATTATGGAAGAAGGATCCTCCAATATTCTACCATATTTGTAGAATGGTAAAGAGATAATTGTGTGGTCATAAGTATTTGCACCCTCATCACCCAAAAGAAAGGAATGCTTAGATGTAGTCACATGAATTTTTTATTGCATAATATATAATTTGGATTTGAGGGTATGATCATTTCAAAGCAAGGAAATGTATTCCTGCTACAATAATGAATGTAAATAAAAGAGTCATGTGGTGATATGTTGGATGAGTTATAATGAACCATGTAAGAGTAACGAACATAGATTATGAAAATATGAAATCAATGCAAGGTGCATTGTATGTGAAGGACATTGGCACATTGATTAAACCCATTTAATGTTTGATTCCATTTTGAAAATATTGGATGCTTAGATGATGTATGTGTAAGCAAAGATAATTCATTTTATTTTATTGAATATATATAGAAGTAATTTGATTGTTAGTATGCCTAGTTTTTAAAGTGTTTGGAAGCCATAACTTTGAAAATACAGTGTGCATGAGAACCAACAATTTGACTGGTTATATGAAGATGGAATTGTAGGAAGAAGGATCTTGGATATGGTGGAAAAAGTAATTTCATAAGGAAGACCAATGCTCATTTATCCAAACCTATATGAGAAGGAAGTATCCTACTTGCAAATTTGATTCTTGGGTGGAACATATCTTAAAACAAGAATACGGAATTAGAAATTTGTGGGTAAAATATTTGAACTTTTTTATAAATTGATGATGTCATCTCATGATTTAATGTATGCATGTGATACAAGAGAGATGAAAGATATGTCCTGGAAGGATATATGATGATTGTCAAGATGGAAAGCATGGAAAAAGGATATTGTTGTTACAATCGAACCCTGTGATATGCTATGATCGCCATAAAAATGTCGTCTTGTGGTAACACGATTTGGAAGGATTCCTCGGTAGAGAAAGTCAGTGGGATGCTTTGATTGTAGGACTTGATGAAGTCTCGGAAACTATTCTTGTGTGATAAATCCTTAACTGAAAAGATTTATCACCCGGGGGACTATATAACAGAGAAGGGGATTCCTGATCCTGAGCCTGGAGGGTGAGTGACCGCAAGGAAGGGGAGACTTTTATAAGTCTTGTAAATTATTTATTGGGATCATGAGAACAATGGGTATGTCAACGAAAAACAGTGAGTCAAGTAAATGTGACAACCATATGGATGCAGATCCATGAACTACACTGACAAGTATTATGTTTATATGTAATTTCTTCTTCTTGAATTATGAATAGAAACAAAATGTTTTTGCATAAATTTAGGATTAATATGCTTGTTGTTTGAAATTATTGTAGGCATGTGCTAAAGTCCAAGAGTCTGGGAAAGGACCAGACCAAGAAGAGGAAAAATTTGTTGAAACAGTTGAAATATGAAGGTATGGAAGGTGTTTTTGAGATGCAAAGAACATTGAGGATGGTGTTCCTTTAGGAGGGAGGGAATTTTCATACCCCTATTTCCCCTATCATGTAATTAATCGTGTTTAATTATTTCCATACCATGTCATGAAAACAATGTAAATCTATTATTGTTTAATTGAAAATGCTAACAATTGACTGTGGGGGTGAAGCCTTGAATGTATTAGCAATGATACCACTAGAGGAAGAGAGAGGAAACCTAGAGAGGGGGTTCATCATGATAAGATGACCCAATCTCCTTCCTGAGATATTTGACTTGGAAATAATAGGTTATTTCCTTTTATCCTAATTTCAAGGAAAAATCAATTAATGGGAAGGGGTGGGTAGTTGAACAACTAACCACCCCAATGAATACATGTATGGAAATATATATATAAGACAATAGTAGCTACCAACAATAGGTACCATTGTGTACTGTCTCACGATCATTGAGATTGACCCACGAGTTTGATTTTGATAGAAGGAAACGAGGGGACGGGTCAAGAACCTTCCCAAGTGATTATGTGCAAGGGATGCACAAATGAGGACGCATAAGAGAGGAGAAGGGGTGTGGATATTTGGTAGGAGAGAGAATGCAAAGAAAGAGGAAAACAACTATGCACAAACACAAGGGGATAGAGAGGAATAACTCGTGGGGGAGTTCTGAGATGGAGAAGAGAAGACCTGAAATCTAGACTTGAGAAAAAAGGGCCATGGACTCGATGATGCTGGAAGGAAACCAACACTAGAGGGAAAAGGGCATCTAATAAACCTCGAGGAGGTCCTGAGCTCAGTTGGGGAGAAAGGGAAACATTTTTTGATACCAGTGGAGTAGAGTAGACTAACCTCTTGATTTATTAACTTGACGTGATGATTCAATAATGAGAAAATATCATGGTGGTATCATGGCTTAGCACGGGGGTGGCCTGCTACCAATAAAAATAAGAACACAGAGCCTATCGTTGGGTGGAAAGGCAAACACCCATAGTCATTTGGTTGGATACACTTGTGAATATATAAGTATTTGTATAATCTATTTAATTGGATCAAACCTATTGAATTAGGTTTGTAGCTATGATGTGAAATCTGTATGCCCGGTTAATAATGTTAATGCTTATTTTCTTGGCAAGTTCTTGAACTTGAAGTAAAAAGGAAATTGTATGGATGGTTGTATCCTGTGATTATACTCAGGAATGGTTATGTTAGTTGAAGGAATGAATTCCAGTACTATTGTAAGTCTATGTGCTTGAAATAATAATAAAGTTGTACATATGATTTGTACACTAAGTACGAACACCTTGTACTACTCTATATTAAAGAATATAAACACAAGCCTATGATTTCATGACACATAGTCAGATGAATGTGGTGGTAGAAAGGTTTCCTGATGTAAGGGGACCAGATCTATAAGAGATGGGGGAGAGGTCCGAGAGGAATGAAGTGTTGTATTCTTCCTCCTTAAAGAGACTATACCTTAACCATAACAGTGGCGAAGAGGAAATTCCTTATTGGTTTTTGAAACAGGGAGAGATATCCTAAAGGCATAGTAAGACCTTAGAAATTTATCCTTAGTAAGGCCTAGTAAGTCTCAAATAAGAGAATTATCCTGTAGAAATCCCTTTGTTTGAGTCGGGGTGATTTTAGTCATTTATTTGGTTGGGTGAGTAAATATCATCCCTTCTTCAATATAGGCATCGCCATTGGGAATGACCAAATGTCAGGACTTGTGCAAAGTCTGACAATGAAAAAAAACCTGTGGTGGAACAAATACCATCGATTTGGAAAGGGTATCCTCAACAAGATATGGATCGTCGATACCAAACATATCGTCATTGGAATGTAGGAGGTTGGTGTAACGTCCCCTAGCCCGCACTCACTAGGGACAACTTTACCTCAGACACATAGAGTCTCAATCTCTATTATAAATAATTAAAATTGTCCATGCCCAGACATAGACCTGTTGGGCAATGGCAGACAAATCTCTTTGCGGAATAAATCACATATAAATTTAACAGAAATAAACAGAGATAACATGAAAACATACACGTAGCGAAACACATGATATTATTATAAGAATCATATACATACACTAAAATACATCATTTAACCATTACACACATAAGTGATACTTATCTCTTAATTGTGGTGCATTGAATGTGTGCATACCTTCCATGAATCTTCCATCCTTGGACCACGTTGCTCATCAATTTGAGCATTGGGTCACCCCCAAGCTGGGACTAAACTCCATTGGGAAAGGGATTCCTAGGTTAGGAAAGGAAAACAAGAAGTTGCACCAGTCTACGGGAAGGATTTCCTCTAAGGCACCAATTACGCCCACCGCTCATAGACTCTCATTCCCCACATGTCTGTCCCACCCCAGGAATATACACCTTCACTGTCACACAGTCCATTAGTTGCTCCATCTCCTTTAGAAGGCTTCAGCAACAAGATGGACAGGAATTCTCAGAGATCTGTAGATGCTACTGGGCTCCCTCCAGGAGAAATCACTTCCCCATCAAAATCACTCACCTGGAGAGAGTTTCTCACAGGCTTGACAACTTGTTTCTTCTACCCACGGACCTGATAACCCACCTCTTCAAACTATAGGACTGACAATCTAATTCTTCTATCCATATCCAAGTCATATGGATAGATACAGTAGAAAAATGGATATGGTTCTTCTAATGACAGCAAGCCACACCAGTCCAGGGAAAATGGGGGTCACAACATAAAAATGGATAAGGGCGCGATATGGTTCAAGAACAACACAATTATACTATGCTTCACAGGAAAAACGAGTTAGCTTTATGGGTTACAGGTTCAACAAGGATACCAGTTCAGGCTCATTGCATAGGTTCGCGATGGTAAAGGGTTCAACAATGGCATTCATGATTTTATTGCCTTCTATTAGCTGCATTCATGAGTGGAAGGAAAGGAAAAAGGATCCCCCATGTTATAAAATAATATATGTGCTCATTTAACCATAGATAATACAACAATATTTTCACCCAGCCATAGGTCGAAGCCACCCCTGAGCACCTTAACCTTGACAGAGAATGATTACGGAAGAAAACCAATATCCAAACAAGGCTAATGCACCAAGAAAACATAACCAAGACTGATTAGAAATTCCAACCATAACCAATAGAAATTTCAAGATTAAACCGAGAATACATATTGCAGTAGTTTCATTTGCAACTACTCCCCAGAATTACGCACTTGCCCAGTTTCTGTAGTGCGCACTTCTTCACTGTTGTAATTTCGAGCTGTGTGTCAAATTAGATCTGTCTACCTGTATTTATACTATTTTTCCAAAGATGTCTGGGCCAACTTCTCATTCTAGAAGATAAATACTTAATATTAAATATTTCCTTGAGCCGACTTGTCTTCTAGGGTTATGTTCAATGCTTTAGGGTTTCTTCTTGCTTCCTGGAATATTCTATTCTCATTAGGGTTACATGTGGAGGTAAATACCTCCCGCAGCTACCATAATATCACCACCCCAAATAGTCAAAATCCCCACATATATATATGCATGTGCCTGAGATGACACATGGGTCTCATGAAGCATGTTTCTCTCCATTTGGAAGTCATTCCCCTTCCCCAAAGGAACTTAGGATAAATTCATATCCTCCTCACAACATTTAGAATAATAATATATATTATTCTCTGGGATTTAAGATCTTAATATTAACACCTTTTTCCATCCTCTCGGCTCCCTCCCTTGCCCATCCTAGTGGATCATTGTCCCCCATACTCTTTCATCGTGGTCGGTCTACATGCATTGATTATTTTATATTAATGTTTTGAATATTTACATATACAAAACATGCTCCTAGCCTTAACATCCTAGGCTCTCTCTCCCAACTATCACATAAGCCTCCTAGATTAACATTGCTTGTCTCACCAGCCTATGAAACATATTTACAATTCCTGATTAAAAATTAGGCGCTCGGCCTTGGGGTATTACAATCCCCTCCCCTTATTTTTTTATTGTCCTCGGTGTAGTTATTTTACACCATATCAACAAGATTTTCAAAATATTCAAAACGATGCAGGTATTATGCCTGCATTGCATCCTCATGCTCCCAAGTAGTGTCCTTGGGACTGTACCAGGTCCATTGGACCTTTACAAGCCCTATGGCTCGATTCCGTGGCTGTTTGAATTTCTCAGTCCATAATGCATACCAAATTCACTTGGATAGCGCCTTCTTGCTCCACCTGAATCACATTCCAATCAATTACATGATTAACATCAGGTATATATTTATTGAGCAATGATACATGGAATACATTATGAATATACATAGATGCAGGCAATGCAATCATATAAGCTATTGTACCAATCCTTTCTAGGATTTCAAATGGTCCACAATATCTAGTTGCCAACTTGGAAAAGTTTCCCAACTTCAGTGAACTTTTGTTGGCCTTAACCTTCAAGAATACATTATCACCCACTTTAAACTCCCTATGAATTCTACCCTTGTCAACATAACTTTTATTCCTTTCTTGGGAAGCCTTTAAATTTTGTTTAATCCTCAACAATTTCTCTTCCATTTCTCTGAGCAATTTTGTCTCAATCACTACCCTATCAGTTGGATTGTCCCATCTTATAGGACTATTGCACTTTCTTCCATAAAGTTCTTCAAGTGGGCTCATCTTCATAGATGCTTCGTACCCATTGTTGTAAACAAAGTATAACAAGTGTATATAGTCTTCCCACTTTGATGGTTTGTCCATCACATACATTCCTAACATATATTCTATTACTTGGTTTACCCTCTCTGTCTTCCCATCCGACTCAGGATGATAGGTTGTACTGAAGTTCAGATTGGTTCTGAACCCCTTGAATAATCCCTTCCAAAATTTTGAATTGAATTTTGGGTCTCTATCAGACATAATTGTCTTGGGAATACCATGCAATCAAGCCACTACCCTCATATAGATATCATCAACATTGGTTTCTTTGTGAGTAGTCTTCAATGGAATAAAATGGGCAGCCTTGGTAAGCTTTTACACCACTACCATGATAGAATTGCGATGTTTTCTTGTCCTTGGAAATTTGGTGATTAAATCCATTGTCACCACTTCCCACTTCCACTTAGAAATGGGTAATGGATGCAGAAACCCAACTGGGTGTCTCTGCTCATCCTTGACCCTTTGACACTCCATACATTTAGCAATGTACTCAACGATTTCTTTCTTCATACCTGGCCAATAGTATTGGTTCCTAACTGTTGCCACTGTTTTTTGATATCCTAGGTGTCCAACATAAGGAACATTATAAATCTCCTTCAAGATCATACTTTTCAATTCTAGAGAATTGGTTATAAAAATTATGTTCCTATACAGGATAATTCTATCATATCCCAATTTGTAATCTTCGACTATCTATTGCAATTTTGTTACCATCTCCACGTACTGCAAATCTACTTTTGCAGCTTCAGAAATTTTACCTTTAAGATCTATTTGGTACATGCTAATGGTTGTAGCATGTAACTCATGCACTCTCTTGTTGAGTGTATCAACCACCTTGTTCTCCCTTCCTTTGATGTGTTTGATATCAAAGTCATTCTCACAGAGGAATTCCAACCATCTGCTTTGTGTGAAATTTAAAGTTGGTTGATCAAAACAATACCTCTGACCATTATGGTCTATGCTCAGTTCAAATTTATTTCCCATGAGGTAGTGCCTCCACTTATTTAAGGCATTTACTATGGATGTCAACCCCAAATCATGAGTGGCATATAGCCTTTCATGCTCCCCCAACTTTCTAGATTCAAAACATACTACCAAACCATTCTGATTGAGGATTCCTCCAAGTCTCTCTTTGCATGCATCTATGCAAACCATGAAGTTCTCATTAGGATTTTCAATTCTCATAATCATAGCACTGGTTAAAAAGTGTTTTAATTGTTGGAATCTCTTTTCACATTCTAATTTCCATTGAAACTTCACCCCTTTCCTTTGCAAGAAAGTGATTGGCTAAGAAATCCTTGAAAAACATACAATGAATCTTCTATAGTAGCCAACTAGACCCATGAAGGATATGACTTCTATCACATTCTTGGGTGTTGGCCATCCTCTAATGGCCTCTATCTTTTCAGGATCCACCGCTATCCCCTATTTGGATATGATATGCCCCAAATAATGAATTTGGTTCTGATAAAATGAGAACTTGCTCAATTTGGAATACAACTGGTGTTCTCTTAACATTTGCAACACCATCCTCAAGTGAGGCTCATGTTCTTCTTGTTTCTTGGAATATACAAGGATGTCATCCAAAAACACAATGAAAAACTTGTCTGAGTACTCTCGGAAACACCAGTCATCGAACACATGAAAACAGTTCGTGAATTTGATAACCCAAATGGAACCATTGTAAACTCATAATGACCATACCTTGTTCTGAAGGAAGCTTTGTTGATGTCTTCATCTTTAATCCTTACCTGATGGTATCCTGACCTGAGATTAATCTTTGAAAATATCCTTGCATCCTTCAACGGGTCGAAGAGATCATCAATCCTTGGCAAAGGATACTTGTTCTTCACAGTTAGTTTATTTAATTGTCTGAAATCAATACACAATCTCAAGGTCCCATATTTCTTCAAAAATAACACTGGGGAACCCCAAGGTGACACACTTGGGCATATGTACCCCTTCTTCAGTATCTCTTCAAGCTACATTTGCAACTTCTTCATCTTTGGAGTACTAATTTTGTAGGGATGCTTTGACACTAGAGTTGCTCCAGACAACAAATTTATAGAGAAATCAATATCTCTCTTTGGGGTAGTCTTGGTATCTACTTAACACATCCTCAAACTATTTTAGGAATGCTTTATCTTCTAGATATGAAACCCTATCCTTAGGTGTTTCCTCCATATGAACTGCAAACACTTGGCAGCACCTCCTATAACACTTCTTCAGCTGCATTGCTGATATTTCTCGGATAGTGACCGCCCTAGGAATTCCTTGGACTGCTCTTGAGTTTCCTTACTCATCTAGGAAAGTGAATGCCTTGTTATGGCAATCTAATATGGCATGTTGTTGGTCCAACCAATCCATACCAATAAGACAATCATATGAACCCAAAGGCAAGATGTTAAAATATGCCTTGGTATTCAGCCTATTCATGCCCAATGGACATGACTTAACAAAATCAACAACCTTTCTCTTGGCTCTTGTAGCCAGCTGCACCAACCAATATTTCTCATGCTTGCATATTGACAATTTCAATATTTCCACTACCTTAGGATCTATGTAGCTATGACTGGCCCCTGAATCAATTAAAACAATAAATACATGGTTATTGATCATACCTTATACTTCAATCATGTGTCATTGAAACTCTACTTGATTGTTATCCAGGGCTTCATATATCCTTGGCATGCTTCTACCCATGTCCTCGACTGTTTCTGTTTGCTGGAAATTATGGACAACTCTCACTTTTTCATCTTTGTGAGGACAATCCCTATACTTATGATCTCCTTTACAACCCAAACATTGCATCGGTGGATACCTTGGCCTTTTCTGACCTGCGTCAGCCATCTTGGGCTCTCTAAAAGATGGCTATCCCTCAGGATTATTTCTGAACAATGGAGGCTTTCTCCCCTTATTCCTCAGATCTCTGATAAACTTCTTCTTATCCTCCCAAGACTTATGGAAGGTAGGATTTCCTTTTTGTTGATCATACAAGCACTTAGCTCTTCTTACGGTTTCTTCCAAAGTTTTAGGATCATCATAATGAATCTTGTCACTGATGAAGGATGGTAGTCCACTCAGATATATCTGGATCCTAATTGTCTCATCTTTGATGAAGGAGACATACTTCAGAAATTCTAGGAATCTCCTTTCATACTCATCCATGGTCATGCTACCCATCTTGAGTTCAAATAACTATTTCATCTTTTTATCATAATACCTCTTGGTCAGGTATTTCCTCTCAAAATGTCTCTTGAATTCCTTCCAAGTTACATTTTTATCTCAGAGGTGTTGTACTTGCACAAGTTGATCCCACCACATCGATTCCTTTCCTTTCAATTGATAGATGGAAATTATTCCCTCTACATGAGAAGAATAGTTATGCAATTGGAAGTACTTCCTCATGCCTAGCAACCATGTCTCAACATCTTCATCCTTCTTGTGCTCTCCATCAAAAGTAGGAGGTTTGATCTTATTCATTTCTCCTTTCAACTCATCCACCTCCGACCTCCTATGTTTTCTGACAGGGGATGGACTTGAGCTATTGTGTGCTCTCCTATGGGAATTATTTTGGGAGTGATGGTGATGTCTGCTACCACTCCTTGATATTTCTTTTTCCTCAGGGGTCTTGTGGCTTCATGATTTGGTGGAGCCACTCTCTTTATCTAAATTCTTCTCAATTTTGTCAAGGATTTTCATTAACTTCAAGTTGAAGTCTTTTTGTTTCTATTTGGCCTTCATAATCATTTCATTATAATATTTATGGATCTAGACATCTATCTGCAATTTTCTGATGGTCTCCACCAGATTGATGTCTTCATCCTTTCCTTCTCCATTTCCATTGGAATTTGTTCCTTCAATTCCCAGATGGAAATTCATTCCTATAACCTCAGCTTCCTGACTGAAAGCCTCTCGTGCATCCTCCATTCTCTTCACTCCAGGAATATTTTTTTCTATTTTGGCAGCAGAAAACTCTGCAAAAGTGTGCAACCAACAAAACTCTTGTTACGATAAATGTCTGAACAAAACCATGAAAATATGTACAATTATTGTTTATAAAATATCATAATTCCTTCTGTTGATTTTATGAGAAATTTTACTATCCATAAACAATTTATGGGTGAATAGTTGTCCTCTATTGTTCCATACCTTTCCAACAATTGCTCCCTTTCTCAATTCTGAATTTTGAGAAGGAATTTTTGACTATTTGAGAAATGGCGCTTCCTCGAAGGTGATCTATGTCCAGTTGTTCTTAATTATCAGAGTTGAATTGGCCCTTGGATCCATGTAGATCCTCTCTTCAGCTTCAAAGCCTTTTCATTACTTATTTGGATGAAGGTTTGTTCAATCAGGTACCTCACAAGCTCCTTCTCTAATCCCTTCTATGTTTCAAACATAATTTTCAAAAACTAGCCACTTTTATTTAGCCCCCGAGCACATGTGACCATGACTATGACCCGGTGATATCATAAAGGAGCTTATCCGGATCCTTGAGAGATTCAAGGCTCTAGAAACTTGGCTTCAGAAGCTCTTGTTACTTCATGCCTCCCTTCTCCTGAACGTTGAACCAACAAACCCTTGCGCATTACATTTTCAGAGCTTCGAGGTTTCACTGCTTCAGAGCTTCGTACAACTTACATATTTTTTCCCCCAATGCCTAGATTGATGAACTCCCAGAGTCTCAGCAGCATCCACTTACCAGTGTGCCACCTGGAAGATTTATGGAGTGGACACGTGGAAAATGTCTAGTGTGTCCATGTCACCCTTGTTGACATCAACTGTCCATGTCACTTAGGAACTTCGGGCTCTGACGGATTATCCTTCGGCACATCAAACCCTGGACCGCTAAACTCTCAAACTTCATAACCCTCTGGGGTCCCCTTCGCTCTGTTTTCATGAATCCATGTGGTGACATGTGGTCCCACAACTGAGCGACACGTTTTGGGTCTCTATTGTATCTAAGATCCTATGAAAAGTACAAAAATCGTTGATATGTGGCATGCCTAGAGGCAGTCCGCATCATGCCCCCCTGTGCCATCATTTTGCCACATCACTTCATAACTTAGGGACTTCAGAGGTCCGAAAGTTCTTCCAAAAATTTTCTCTGAACATCGAACTCTTGAACTGTTTAACCTTCTGGGTCCCATGAAGTACAATTGTCACCAATAAAAGTGGTGACATGTGGCCCCACCGTCACGTGACATGTGTCAAGTTCCAATTGATCCTATGTGCCTGTCAAAACCATAGAAACAAGTGACATGTGGTGGACCTAGTTAGGTCCACATCACCCCCAGGTTACATCACTGCCACATCACTTCGATGCTCCAGGACTTCAGGGATCTCTTCCCCCCGCGCAACCACAAACCATTTCTTCCGGTGTGCTGAAACTCCAAACCTTATTAATATTTGGACACGTATCCCTTGGAATAGATGGTCCAAATTAGTTTCAGACTTCGAGACTTCGGTAGTATTCTTCTGTTATATTTTTAAAAGGGTCGGAGGGGTGAAGTCTGAAGGAATTCGATGCTTATCGTCCACACATCTTCTCTAGATCCAATGGATGTGAGTTGTCTTTCCCTTCCTGAACTATTCCAACGGATCAAGTTTAACTTTCTGGCCAAATACCACACCTACTGGGGTTTATCAAACCGATATTCCTCCCGATCTTTCCAATACCACCCAGGAGCTCTCTTAGCGGCCTCTTGGAACTTTGTATATTAATTTTATCCCTTTGGACAACAATTTATATGGAATTTCTTTTATAACCACTTGTACGACCCATCCTGGCTCAGTGTTGAAACCTTGGCTCTCATGATACCAATTTGTAATGTCCCCCGTCCAACCTCGCCCAGGCCAACGCCACTACTCCAAAATTGAACTACTCTGATACCAATTTGTAACGTCCCCCAGCCACCCTCACCGGGGACACTTCCACTACTCCAAAACTGAAGTGCTCTAATACCAATTTGTAACATCCTCCAACCTGCACTCGTTGGGGACAATGCTACCTCAAACACACACGGTATCAAGCTATGTTATAGGTAATTAAATTTTCCCTGCCTAGACATAGACCTGCTGGGAAATGGAAGACAGAGCTCTTTGTGGAATAAATCACATATAAATTTAATAGAAATAAACAGATATAACATGAAAAAATGCATGCGACGAAACACATGATATTATTATAAGAATCATAGACATACACTAAAATATATCATTTAACCATTAAGCACATAATTGATATGTATCTCTTAATTGTAGTACATCGAATGCATGCAGACCTTCCATGAGCCTCCAAGCCTTAAACCACATTTCTCATCACTCTCAGCAGTGGGTCACCCCCGAGCTGGGACTAAACTCCACCGAGAAAGGGATTCCTAGGCTAGGAAAGGACAACAGGAGGTTGCACCAGTCTTCTTGAAGGATTTGCTTCAAGGAGCTACTTACACCCACCACTCACAGACTCTCATTCCCCACATGTTTGTCCCACCCAAAGAGTATAGACCTTCACTGTCACACATTCCATCAGCTACTCCACCTCCCTTCCAAGGATTCAACAACAGGCTAGACAAGAATTATTAGAGATTTGTAGCTGCTACTAGACTCCCTCCAGGATAAATCACTTCCCCAACAAACTCTCTCACTTGGAGAGAGTTGTTCACGGTCCTGAAAACTTGCTTCATCTACCCACGGGCGTTTATGACACACCGTCAGCTGGAAGGGAATAGTCCAGTCTGAGGTTGTCTAAATTACCAAAGCCATTTGGAATAACTACCCCTAACGGTTTTAAGAACTTTGTTAGCCGATAAAGGGATCTAATCTAAACTACAAAAATAAAATAACTAAATATGCATTAACAAAGATCTACTATATACATTCACTATTCTCACTTTTATATACAGCATATACAAATAAACAGGTGCAAGATTTACGAGAAACTTTGTAAACTAAGGTTGTACAAGAGAACCGAATCTCAGGAAAAAATAAATAGATCTAGAACATACTACTAATATAATTTTAACCTTGAAATTAAAAAAAGAAAATAAATGAATGTAAATAATAATGTTTTAACTTAAACAAACAAATTATTTCAGCTTAAATGTTAATTTACATTCACAAAATATAAATCAAAACAAATATAAAATCATTAACCTATGACTGACCAGTATTTAAAGAGAACTTTTGGTTGTGCCTTCCTATATAACATTTCTCCAACAACCTATCTCTTAAGAGAAATATATAGTAGAAGGTAGTATAATTCCAATATTGTGACAGTGTCAGGATAAAAATCACTTTGACTACCAATTTAAATCTTATTTAAAATGCAGAAAGAACAACTTTCAAATCATGATCCTTAGTGAAGATATAATAGATTAATCGACAATAAGAAAAATCTCAATTAAACAATTATATATTTACAAATATGAATTACATGAATAAACTCAATATAATACAAGATTTGTATCAAAATAATACAATCACCAAGATCAAGATAATTGGGATAATAGACTCTTGAAGATTGAAAAAAATAATACATAATGATAGCAATTAACCATGTATTGATAAAACAAACTAAAGCTAATTTAAATCAATGCATAATCAATTACTCAAAGAATATGAACCATAATCAATATATTATAATGAAAAACAAAACCATTTTACTCATAGGACAAAAGTCATTAAGCAATTTGGAATTTCATATTCTTCTTCGAAAATACTGGTCCATTCTCCCAAAAATTCCAACCATCCATTACTACTTTTGAAAAGAAAAAGTTTACAAAATAAATAATATACAAAAGAAAGGATAAAAATCCTCCTCTAAATTTCTTCAATCCCCTTTGGCTTTGAACTTTTTCATATATTTATGCAATGAATGAACATTCTGCGTGTCACTAACAATTTCCACCACCTAGAATTTTCCTCGCAAAGAAACAAAATTCACTCAAATAGCGCGTTTGTTTGGGAAAAATATCATGTGTAAGCTAAATGGATCCATTCTACAGATGGGTTTTCATCCATTTCTTGAGATTCCTCACAGTTTGGCTACAATCAGTGTTGCAAAATCATTTATTTGTTCTTGAACGCATTTCCAAATCTTATCTGTTGTTGCTCATAAATTATTTATAGCAATTGAATGTTATTTTTGGATCAATTATCTTGAATGTATTTAGATAATAAAATCAAGCCATGATCATATTCATACCAAATATCTTATAATAGAAACCTGTGAAACAAAAATAAACCAATTTAATAACCTAAATATAAAAATTGTGAATAAAACAAATCTAGAACAACAAAATTAAAATGAATTTAAACTAAAAACTAACTATAAGTTGTAAACAAATATTGTTTATATTTTCCTTTCAAATATGATCTTAAAATTATAGAAGCTTCAAGTTGATGGAGAGGAGAAAAATATTAATTTCTGGTTTCCACAAAATCAAACAAATGATAGATTATTCTTTTTTTATTTTTTTGTTTTGAAATGAGATGCAAAATGACAAAATAATTAATTAATTAAACCTACCAAATGATTTTGTGAAAATGAGAAACCAACAAAGATATTATTTGATAAAGTATTGAACCCATTATTTAGAATAGTCAAACTTGCTAATGAGAAAAAGACGAAAACATAATTACAATTTAAACGAAAGTAAATAGTTGATAAAAATTAGTGATTTCATTTAAATAATTAAGATTTCTATGCTCCTCTCTCCTTCATTCAAATTTGATCAGATGTGAAAAAATGTCATAGAAAAGATGTGTCTCAATAAGCTTTCTTCCTGTAAAATCATTGTTATTAATCCATGTCTTCAACCAAGCCATTCTCATAGAAGATAAATTCAATAAGGAAGAGATAATAACAAACTCCCAAATTATGAAGCTCGTCCATCAACATCAAAACTCTGTAGAAAGAAAAATGAAATGGCATTTGAATTTCGTGAAATTCAAACCAACCTCAAAACGAAGAAAATCAATACCAATCCAATCAAGTAAAAGAGAAACAAACGAAGAATCCAAGTAAAATTTAGAGGGACCCTAGATTTTGATTAAAGAAAAAGAAGGGGGTTGTTGTAGGCAGTCAACGGGTCCTGACAACTCACCTCTTCAAACTATAGGCCTAACAACCTGCTTCTTCTGTCCATCTCCAATTCATATGGATAGATAGAGTAGCAAAAAAGATATGGTTATGGTAATGACAACAAGACACACCAGTCCAGGGAAAATGCGGGTCACGAAAGAAAAATGGCTAGGGAAGTGATATGGTTCAGGCACGGTCCAATTATGCTATGCTTCATAGGAAAAATGGGTTAGCTTAACGGGTTACAAGTTCAATAAGGATACCAGTTCAGGCTTGTTGCATAGGTTTGGGATGGTCAAGGGTTCAACAATGGCGTTCACAGTTTTACTGCCTCCGACTAGCTTTGTGCATGACTGGAAGGAATGGAAAAAGGATCCCCCAAATAGTCGAAATCCCCACATATATTTGCATGTGCCTGAGATGACACATGGTGCTCATGAAGCGCATTCCTCTCCATTTGGAAGTCGTTATCTTTCCCCAAAGGAAATTAGGATAAATTCATATCCTCCTCATAGCATTTAGAATAATAATATATATTATTCTCTGGGATTTACGCTCTTAAGCTTAGCCCATTTTCCATCCTCTCAGCTCCCTCCCTTACCCAACCTAGTGGAGCCTATTCCCCCATACTCTTTCATCGTGGTCGGTCTACATGTAGTGATGCTTTTATATTAATGTTTTGAATATTTACATATACAAAATAGGCTCATGGCCTTAGCATCCTAGGCTCTCTGTCCCAACTATAACACAAGTCTCCTAGATTAATATTACTTGGATCACCAGCCTATGAAACATGTTTACAATTCTTGATTAAAAATTAGGGGCTTGTACTTGGGGTATTACAGTTGGAAAAGTGGGATGCCGACTCCAACAAGCACCAATGACAATGATATCTTGATAAGAAATGAAAACATTTGATCCACTAGAAATGATTTCGGAAGACCTAGATCATTGATGTTGATGGCATCATTATCAGAGCATAATTAGTTTCTAAATTTGAGTTAAGGATCAAGGTGCTTACCACAAAGAATATTAAAGAGTTATCAAGGATTGTTGATTGGAAAAGAAGCAAGATTTAATCTTACCCATAGATTGCCTTAAGTCCCATATTAAGTGACCAAGGTGGATGTGACGTCATTTAACATGGTGTGCCAGCATGCCAACCAACATTTCTATGGGAGTGTCATGTGTCAATCGTTGATTGGTCGAGTGGATGTGAGTAGTCTCGTTGGGAGTGGAGACCCTTGGGGCTTCACTTAAAATATTGATCGTTGGATTTAGAGGTGGCTAGATCTAGTCATTCGTCGAAGGAGGGTGACCGAAGGTCTGGAGAGAGGGAAGGAAAAGTGTTTCTGAAGAAAAAATCATCATTGGATTTATTGAGGACAGGACTGACTTGGAGTGTCGACAACCAGGTAGTGCCAATGACAACAAACACTGGGTGATGAAAGAGAACCATCGATCGATTTTTAGTAAAGATTAAATCTCAGCCATAGACCATTGTGGACCCCTCCTAAGAAAGGAAAAAGGGTTAGTAATGTCATAATAACATTGTGTTGAAGTAAAAGTTCCAGTGTGGAAGCCATCATGTCCCTAGGGTGATAGGTGTCACGTGTTGAATGGTTGACGAGAAATGGGTGGTCCCAGGAGGCCTAGAAATCTTTATGGCACCGATCATAATCTTAATCGTCGAATATGTAGGATGACATATATGGATCATTGATCGACAAATTGGGAAATGTGTAATGAGAGACATTGATATATCATAGGATACCTTAGTGAGGTTTGAGGCGTTGATTCCAGATTCATCATCATCATGACTTAGGAGTTGGTAATCGAGTGGAAGGCCCAAGGAAGTACCAATGACAACATGGTCAATGGGGCCATTAGCCTTTCAAGCGGTGATCCACATAATTTGTTCATCGATCAACGATTAGGCAAGATAAGATCTTGACCATAGTCTATCATGGACCCCCATTAGTCCATTAACAAAAGTGGGAAGGCATACATTAATTGTAGTGCATGTTAAAGGCACCTAGATGATCTGAGTCGTTGATTCAAAATTTTAGTGAGTCATTAGATCCAAGGTGGTTCCTATAAGAGAGATTTTTTTCAGAACCAATTTGATATGGGTAAATGATATCTCGTGGGAAAGGAAACCCTGACGACAATGAGGGAGAATATGTGTTAATGGAATTGGGAAGACATCAACTGAACCATTGAGAAGGGGAAAAGTTTCATCATTTGATTGGATGAGCCCTTGATATATTAGGTGACACATATAGCCATGTGGATGCCACATGGCGATGAGGTGGCCTTTGGAAAATGAAGGCTTAAGAAACTCTGGAAGGCCGTAGCTTTTGATCTAGCACTCGAATTTGAACAATATTACAGTTGTTGAAAAGCTATCGATGAGAAGAGTTCATATATAGGGTCCATGGATATAAATTAATTGAGTAGTTAAGGAGGAAATTTTAACACCCCATCAGCCTAAGTAATGATTAGGGGGGTGGGTGTCTTACACCAACTTCCTGGTGGAAGCTTGATATTATTATACCATCTTTCTCCATTTCTGGGAAATCCAGTTGCTCTAGTAATGGAGGCCTCTGTGATTTCAATTTTGAGACCTATAAACTCATCATGATCATCCTCAAATGTTCTTGAAAATTCTAGTGTTAATTGGGTATCATGAACTTGAAATCGCTTGAAGAAATTGAGCCAACTAGCTCTGAGAAAAATGACTAGTACCTCGGGGTCAATCAACAAGACATCAACATTGTCTGGCTTGGCTCTATTCAAAATTCAACCCATACTACTATGATACATTGACTCTATTATATAACAACCCTATAAAACAATCATGTGCACCCTTTCAACAAGAATCTATGTAGAATCTGTTACCAGCATAAGTTTTGATTGATCATGCTAATGTAATTTCTATGATCATTTTTAGTTTTATGCCAATGCTTTACAGGAATGAAAGATGTGGAAATGAAGTTTTGATTCGTGATTGACCAATATATAACTCACCAACATAAGTAAACACACCCTATTTTAAGTAAGCACACCCTATTTTAATATGTAGTCATGCAATCATGTTCTCAGTCAGTATGATGGTTGAAGAATGTGCAGTCACATCCTTGGATGATATGGTAGCTCCAAAAATGTGCATTTGTATCCTTAGTTTATATGGTATCTCTAGAATGTGTACTTTTTTTGTCGGAGGACAATAACAACAAGCATAGACCCATATTAACATCAGTTCTATGAAGCACTAAGAGGGATCAAATCTCTCTAGGTGCAGTAGACTCTTTAGTTTTAGTCCTTGTGAATTAGTCTTGTTAATATTGGTTTAATTAGGTTAGTTTAATTTAATTTGAATATGTGTGTGTGTGTGTGTGTGTGTGTGTGTGTGTGTTTCATTTCACAAAAGGTTAGCGCCGATATATACAATTTTCATTTACTTAGTTTTTTTTATTATGATTTAAGAGTAACACATGTCAGCTCCACATTAAATTAAGGCATGTAATCACACATAGACATAATATTGGGATGTAGAATGCGCCTCTCGGCACAACACGTTTTGGTAATGATTACTTATTATGGAGTGATGGGAGTGAGGTAAATTATTTATAGTGTATAATTATGGGCACAAACTCCATTATCATGATCTCCATTGGGCCTTATTCGTGTATGATGAGGGATAATTATATATTCAAGTAATGAAAAAAGAATTTTCACACAAAAAAGAATTCAAATGGATGACCTAGATTTGGTTTTATGGTGTAAAATGAAATGATCATAACACAATGATCACACTTCCCCTACCAAGATGTTGATATCCACATTTTTAAATAGAGACAAAGTACTCACATTTTTAAACATAGACAAGGTGTTTATGTTTTTAAACAGATAAGGTATGTAAAAAAATAATTGGAAGCTTGTTGATTGTAATGGCTTTATATATTCACAGCATAATGGGGTAGATTTTAACTTGTAAAAATAACCAATATTTTTGACAAGCCCCCAGAGACTCACAACTCCACTTTTCACAATTTTTCAAAATAAGGACACTGTTTGAAAAATGTAACTTAAAAATGGTTATTGTAGCTTTACAAGAATGTTAGTTGTTGTGAATTTTTATGTTCCTAATATTTAAAGAAACAAAATTGTTGTGGAATGGTAAAATTTTATTAGAATGGATCTAATCCAAATCCTGGGCTTTATGGTTTTCAAAATGGAAACTTATGTACACAAATGGTCTGGAGTTTACAATTGAATGGGTGACTTTTAATTGCAGGCTGGTGTAAATGGTGATAGGACCAAACTTGTCATTTTTTCAATCAGAATTGGTAATCACAAGTGATAATACAACACCAACTTGGAGATGTATGTTGTAAGGTATCACTTGCAGAAGTTTATCTTAGAATGATGCAAATATGCAACTTCACAATGTAGAGGTATAGGTTTAGAAAATTAAATTTTAAAGATACCAGACTTTCATAGATAATATTTTACAATTGGTTAGTAAGAGGTCCCCAAAAATATATAGAACACTTATCAGAGTTGTAGTTACCTCAAGACTCACAACTAGTGTAGTTTAGAGGCCATGAAATGTGATTGGGGAAAAATGAAAAGCGATTCTTTGAATGGAGTGCATGGAAAATATTATGATTATTGTGACATAGTATAATGTAGGAAAAAGTATTAATTAGACATGTATTAGAATGCACAACCAGAGTTCCTAATATGAAAATGTACAACAAATAAGAACTCCTTGGAAGGGGTGGTTGAAATGGATATGAAGTTAGTGAGTAGGAATTGAAACAATTGATTGTTTTAAAGCCACTTTTGCATGCAAATCAAACTACGAGTTCCAACCAGCATACACTTACAATTTTCAAATGATGGGTTATTGGAAATAGAGCTATAGAATTTACCTATGTACACTTATATGTCCATAAGAAATTCTATCAGAGTCTAACCTTTGCAAACATATACATGTTCTCTTGTCGCACACCTAGTCTTCAAAAAATATTGTATAATTGAGTTATGAAATAGATGGCTCTTTAGTTTGGTAATTGGAGACAACTATTGGAATTTAAAAAGTCATACTCTTGTGGGACAAAGTTTCAACAATTTGGTATAAAATCAAGTCAAAGGGTTGAATGGGACATTTCCAAGGGGTTATGGGAAATTGGAGCAATGATGAGAGCAAGGTATAGGGAATAAAAACTCAAGGTTCCTATTATTGCAAGATTTTTACTTGTGAAAATCCCACCACAATATCCCCAAATCTTGCATAATTATGGAAGAAACTTCCATTGTCACCTTAGTAAGATATTCCCTCATTTTAGTGGTGGAGGAGGTCCACCACAAGTGAGTATTTCCTGGTGACCTAAAGGGATCAAATAGAAATTTTAGTAGGAAAGATTACCATCTCCTATATTGATCATTGATTAGTTGGTCTAGGTCAAGGAAGGAAAGAGAGGTTGTGATGTAGTTTGTTGTGTATTACTGGAACAAGAACACTTTGTTGCACATACATAACAATTTTCAAGCTAAAGTATACAATAATGACCTCTTTTATACACTAGACAGGTTAAGTAGCTATGGTTGTTCCAAATTGCAACAAACCAGTTTTATAACAACAATGAATGATTTGCAACAAAACAACAAATATTGCTCACAAATGTAGCAATTTAACATGAAAAGTAAGCATTCATCAAGCACAACATCATACAATTGCTAGAAGGAATTTTGGAACAAGTTATGCCACCTTTAGATGAGTGTATGCATATATTTAGTGTAGTTTTAGATGGCATTAGAAAAATATTATATCAACAACAAATAATATAGTGAGTTTTCTAAGGTTGGAGTTAGTAGGGTTAGTATAACACTTGAGAGATTTGGAAAAAAGGGTTTTATCAATCACTTTCACCATAAGAGTTGCTTCTATAGCAGTTCCTTTACCATTATAAGATTATGGAGTCTCAAAAACATCCAAGATTAAAGGATGATCTAATTGAAACTGGGAGATAGAGTCTAAACCCTAAGGTTGTAATGCACCCAGATCAACAAACCCAAAAAAAAATGTTTTCTCTATTCTATTATCTAAGTCATACCCACTACCCGGGCACCTCTAGTTTCTCCCTCTTAGTCTAATTCAAAATTTTGATGACAAATAGTTAGTAAATAAACATGAAAGAAACACATGCAATAATAAATATTCTTGCTAACTGCAAATTGAAATATTAATGTCATGCAAAACAATAACCAATAATCAGGAATAGACAAACAAATCATATCTCAGAGATAATAATAATAAACAGTGGAAATAAATATATAGATAGAGATAACCATGACAATGAGCACATATATTTTATTTAATAAATAATCAACTAGTTGTAGACCAAGGAATTCCCACCCAACCTTATACATTTTTTTTCCAAGTCTCAACAACAGGTCACCCCCAAGCCAGGGCTATAAATCCACAAGGGCAAGTCTTGGAATGACACTCAAATTCCCAAAATAGTTAGCAACCAAGCTTGGCACGAAATGAGAGCGAAGATATAATAAAGAAATGTACATAGATACATCATATACACAATAATATAACATAAATGTATCAGAGATGAAACCATAAACACAGATATACAATAATACACAATTTTCTATTAATGAGAGAAAATGTACAAAGACTGTAAAAATACAAAGTGAAAGACTCGCTAGAATGGTGGCAGCTTATCTCTGAGAAGAGATGTGTTCGCTACTCGCATTCGCAAGAATATGATTTTACAATGAGGCTCCAAAGGAATTTTTATCATAAATAAAATCCAAAACCCTAACCCTGGAAGATGAAAAACCAACAGTTTTGTGGACCCCGTTTTGGTTAATATCATGTATCAACTTCATGGGGGCATAACTTTGGCATACGATCTCTGTTTGGGGTGCACAATAGCTCGTTGGAAAGGTATCACCGATGAGATTCATTTTGGAGGCTTAATCAAAGCATTTGGATATCATTGAGAATATTGATCCCAAAAAACCTTCATTTAGGCCCTCAAAATGGCCTTGGAAGTTAAAAACTGCTAAAAATAGTAAATTACCAAAATTGCCAGAAAAATGTTTTGAGCCAGTTGGAAAAGGTGGGTGGCCA
>ML794149.1:281493-335622 GCA_009831015.1 Picea engelmannii
CACTGACAAGTATTATGTTTATATGTAATTTCTTCTTCTTGAATTATGAATAGAAACAAAATGTTTTTGCATAAATTTAGGATTAATATGCTTGTTGTTTGAAATTATTGTAGGCATGTGCTAAAGTCCAAGAGTCTGGGAAAGGACCAGACCAAGAAGAGGAAAAATTTGTTGAAACAGTTGAAATATGAAGGTATGGAAGGTGTTTTTGAGATGCAAAGAACATTGAGGATGGTGTTCCTTTAGGAGGGAGGGAATTTTCATACCCCTATTTCCCCTATCATGTAATTAATCGTGTTTAATTATTTCCATACCATGTCATGAAAACAATGTAAATCTATTATTGTTTAATTGAAAATGCTAACAATTGACTGTGGGGGTGAAGCCTTGAATGTATTAGCAATGATACCACTAGAGGAAGAGAGAGGAAACCTAGAGAGGGGGTTCATCATGATAAGATGACCCAATCTCCTTCCTGAGATATTTGACTTGGAAATAATAGGTTATTTCCTTTTATCCTAATTTCAAGGAAAAATCAATTAATGGGAAGGGGTGGGTAGTTGAACAACTAACCACCCCAATGAATACATGTATGGAAATATATATATAAGACAATAGTAGCTACCAACAATAGGTACCATTGTGTACTGTCTCACGATCATTGAGATTGACCCACGAGTTTGATTTTGATAGAAGGAAACGAGGGGACGGGTCAAGAACCTTCCCAAGTGATTATGTGCAAGGGATGCACAAATGAGGACGCATAAGAGAGGAGAAGGGGTGTGGATATTTGGTAGGAGAGAGAATGCAAAGAAAGAGGAAAACAACTATGCACAAACACAAGGGGATAGAGAGGAATAACTCGTGGGGGAGTTCTGAGATGGAGAAGAGAAGACCTGAAATCTAGACTTGAGAAAAAAGGGCCATGGACTCGATGATGCTGGAAGGAAACCAACACTAGAGGGAAAAGGGCATCTAATAAACCTCGAGGAGGTCCTGAGCTCAGTTGGGGAGAAAGGGAAACATTTTTTGATACCAGTGGAGTAGAGTAGACTAACCTCTTGATTTATTAACTTGACGTGATGATTCAATAATGAGAAAATATCATGGTGGTATCATGGCTTAGCACGGGGGTGGCCTGCTACCAATAAAAATAAGAACACAGAGCCTATCGTTGGGTGGAAAGGCAAACACCCATAGTCATTTGGTTGGATACACTTGTGAATATATAAGTATTTGTATAATCTATTTAATTGGATCAAACCTATTGAATTAGGTTTGTAGCTATGATGTGAAATCTGTATGCCCGGTTAATAATGTTAATGCTTATTTTCTTGGCAAGTTCTTGAACTTGAAGTAAAAAGGAAATTGTATGGATGGTTGTATCCTGTGATTATACTCAGGAATGGTTATGTTAGTTGAAGGAATGAATTCCAGTACTATTGTAAGTCTATGTGCTTGAAATAATAATAAAGTTGTACATATGATTTGTACACTAAGTACGAACACCTTGTACTACTCTATATTAAAGAATATAAACACAAGCCTATGATTTCATGACACATAGTCAGATGAATGTGGTGGTAGAAAGGTTTCCTGATGTAAGGGGACCAGATCTATAAGAGATGGGGGAGAGGTCCGAGAGGAATGAAGTGTTGTATTCTTCCTCCTTAAAGAGACTATACCTTAACCATAACAGTGGCGAAGAGGAAATTCCTTATTGGTTTTTGAAACAGGGAGAGATATCCTAAAGGCATAGTAAGACCTTAGAAATTTATCCTTAGTAAGGCCTAGTAAGTCTCAAATAAGAGAATTATCCTGTAGAAATCCCTTTGTTTGAGTCGGGGTGATTTTAGTCATTTATTTGGTTGGGTGAGTAAATATCATCCCTTCTTCAATATAGGCATCGCCATTGGGAATGACCAAATGTCAGGACTTGTGCAAAGTCTGACAATGAAAAAAAACCTGTGGTGGAACAAATACCATCGATTTGGAAAGGGTATCCTCAACAAGATATGGATCGTCGATACCAAACATATCGTCATTGGAATGTAGGAGGTTGGTGTAACGTCCCCTAGCCCGCACTCACTAGGGACAACTTTACCTCAGACACATAGAGTCTCAATCTCTATTATAAATAATTAAAATTGTCCATGCCCAGACATAGACCTGTTGGGCAATGGCAGACAAATCTCTTTGCGGAATAAATCACATATAAATTTAACAGAAATAAACAGAGATAACATGAAAACATACACGTAGCGAAACACATGATATTATTATAAGAATCATATACATACACTAAAATACATCATTTAACCATTACACACATAAGTGATACTTATCTCTTAATTGTGGTGCATTGAATGTGTGCATACCTTCCATGAATCTTCCATCCTTGGACCACGTTGCTCATCAATTTGAGCATTGGGTCACCCCCAAGCTGGGACTAAACTCCATTGGGAAAGGGATTCCTAGGTTAGGAAAGGAAAACAAGAAGTTGCACCAGTCTACGGGAAGGATTTCCTCTAAGGCACCAATTACGCCCACCGCTCATAGACTCTCATTCCCCACATGTCTGTCCCACCCCAGGAATATACACCTTCACTGTCACACAGTCCATTAGTTGCTCCATCTCCTTTAGAAGGCTTCAGCAACAAGATGGACAGGAATTCTCAGAGATCTGTAGATGCTACTGGGCTCCCTCCAGGAGAAATCACTTCCCCATCAAAATCACTCACCTGGAGAGAGTTTCTCACAGGCTTGACAACTTGTTTCTTCTACCCACGGACCTGATAACCCACCTCTTCAAACTATAGGACTGACAATCTAATTCTTCTATCCATATCCAAGTCATATGGATAGATACAGTAGAAAAATGGATATGGTTCTTCTAATGACAGCAAGCCACACCAGTCCAGGGAAAATGGGGGTCACAACATAAAAATGGATAAGGGCGCGATATGGTTCAAGAACAACACAATTATACTATGCTTCACAGGAAAAACGAGTTAGCTTTATGGGTTACAGGTTCAACAAGGATACCAGTTCAGGCTCATTGCATAGGTTCGCGATGGTAAAGGGTTCAACAATGGCATTCATGATTTTATTGCCTTCTATTAGCTGCATTCATGAGTGGAAGGAAAGGAAAAAGGATCCCCCATGTTATAAAATAATATATGTGCTCATTTAACCATAGATAATACAACAATATTTTCACCCAGCCATAGGTCGAAGCCACCCCTGAGCACCTTAACCTTGACAGAGAATGATTACGGAAGAAAACCAATATCCAAACAAGGCTAATGCACCAAGAAAACATAACCAAGACTGATTAGAAATTCCAACCATAACCAATAGAAATTTCAAGATTAAACCGAGAATACATATTGCAGTAGTTTCATTTGCAACTACTCCCCAGAATTACGCACTTGCCCAGTTTCTGTAGTGCGCACTTCTTCACTGTTGTAATTTCGAGCTGTGTGTCAAATTAGATCTGTCTACCTGTATTTATACTATTTTTCCAAAGATGTCTGGGCCAACTTCTCATTCTAGAAGATAAATACTTAATATTAAATATTTCCTTGAGCCGACTTGTCTTCTAGGGTTATGTTCAATGCTTTAGGGTTTCTTCTTGCTTCCTGGAATATTCTATTCTCATTAGGGTTACATGTGGAGGTAAATACCTCCCGCAGCTACCATAATATCACCACCCCAAATAGTCAAAATCCCCACATATATATATGCATGTGCCTGAGATGACACATGGGTCTCATGAAGCATGTTTCTCTCCATTTGGAAGTCATTCCCCTTCCCCAAAGGAACTTAGGATAAATTCATATCCTCCTCACAACATTTAGAATAATAATATATATTATTCTCTGGGATTTAAGATCTTAATATTAACACCTTTTTCCATCCTCTCGGCTCCCTCCCTTGCCCATCCTAGTGGATCATTGTCCCCCATACTCTTTCATCGTGGTCGGTCTACATGCATTGATTATTTTATATTAATGTTTTGAATATTTACATATACAAAACATGCTCCTAGCCTTAACATCCTAGGCTCTCTCTCCCAACTATCACATAAGCCTCCTAGATTAACATTGCTTGTCTCACCAGCCTATGAAACATATTTACAATTCCTGATTAAAAATTAGGCGCTCGGCCTTGGGGTATTACAATCCCCTCCCCTTATTTTTTTATTGTCCTCGGTGTAGTTATTTTACACCATATCAACAAGATTTTCAAAATATTCAAAACGATGCAGGTATTATGCCTGCATTGCATCCTCATGCTCCCAAGTAGTGTCCTTGGGACTGTACCAGGTCCATTGGACCTTTACAAGCCCTATGGCTCGATTCCGTGGCTGTTTGAATTTCTCAGTCCATAATGCATACCAAATTCACTTGGATAGCGCCTTCTTGCTCCACCTGAATCACATTCCAATCAATTACATGATTAACATCAGGTATATATTTATTGAGCAATGATACATGGAATACATTATGAATATACATAGATGCAGGCAATGCAATCATATAAGCTATTGTACCAATCCTTTCTAGGATTTCAAATGGTCCACAATATCTAGTTGCCAACTTGGAAAAGTTTCCCAACTTCAGTGAACTTTTGTTGGCCTTAACCTTCAAGAATACATTATCACCCACTTTAAACTCCCTATGAATTCTACCCTTGTCAACATAACTTTTATTCCTTTCTTGGGAAGCCTTTAAATTTTGTTTAATCCTCAACAATTTCTCTTCCATTTCTCTGAGCAATTTTGTCTCAATCACTACCCTATCAGTTGGATTGTCCCATCTTATAGGACTATTGCACTTTCTTCCATAAAGTTCTTCAAGTGGGCTCATCTTCATAGATGCTTCGTACCCATTGTTGTAAACAAAGTATAACAAGTGTATATAGTCTTCCCACTTTGATGGTTTGTCCATCACATACATTCCTAACATATATTCTATTACTTGGTTTACCCTCTCTGTCTTCCCATCCGACTCAGGATGATAGGTTGTACTGAAGTTCAGATTGGTTCTGAACCCCTTGAATAATCCCTTCCAAAATTTTGAATTGAATTTTGGGTCTCTATCAGACATAATTGTCTTGGGAATACCATGCAATCAAGCCACTACCCTCATATAGATATCATCAACATTGGTTTCTTTGTGAGTAGTCTTCAATGGAATAAAATGGGCAGCCTTGGTAAGCTTTTACACCACTACCATGATAGAATTGCGATGTTTTCTTGTCCTTGGAAATTTGGTGATTAAATCCATTGTCACCACTTCCCACTTCCACTTAGAAATGGGTAATGGATGCAGAAACCCAACTGGGTGTCTCTGCTCATCCTTGACCCTTTGACACTCCATACATTTAGCAATGTACTCAACGATTTCTTTCTTCATACCTGGCCAATAGTATTGGTTCCTAACTGTTGCCACTGTTTTTTGATATCCTAGGTGTCCAACATAAGGAACATTATAAATCTCCTTCAAGATCATACTTTTCAATTCTAGAGAATTGGTTATAAAAATTATGTTCCTATACAGGATAATTCTATCATATCCCAATTTGTAATCTTCGACTATCTATTGCAATTTTGTTACCATCTCCACGTACTGCAAATCTACTTTTGCAGCTTCAGAAATTTTACCTTTAAGATCTATTTGGTACATGCTAATGGTTGTAGCATGTAACTCATGCACTCTCTTGTTGAGTGTATCAACCACCTTGTTCTCCCTTCCTTTGATGTGTTTGATATCAAAGTCATTCTCACAGAGGAATTCCAACCATCTGCTTTGTGTGAAATTTAAAGTTGGTTGATCAAAACAATACCTCTGACCATTATGGTCTATGCTCAGTTCAAATTTATTTCCCATGAGGTAGTGCCTCCACTTATTTAAGGCATTTACTATGGATGTCAACCCCAAATCATGAGTGGCATATAGCCTTTCATGCTCCCCCAACTTTCTAGATTCAAAACATACTACCAAACCATTCTGATTGAGGATTCCTCCAAGTCTCTCTTTGCATGCATCTATGCAAACCATGAAGTTCTCATTAGGATTTTCAATTCTCATAATCATAGCACTGGTTAAAAAGTGTTTTAATTGTTGGAATCTCTTTTCACATTCTAATTTCCATTGAAACTTCACCCCTTTCCTTTGCAAGAAAGTGATTGGCTAAGAAATCCTTGAAAAACATACAATGAATCTTCTATAGTAGCCAACTAGACCCATGAAGGATATGACTTCTATCACATTCTTGGGTGTTGGCCATCCTCTAATGGCCTCTATCTTTTCAGGATCCACCGCTATCCCCTATTTGGATATGATATGCCCCAAATAATGAATTTGGTTCTGATAAAATGAGAACTTGCTCAATTTGGAATACAACTGGTGTTCTCTTAACATTTGCAACACCATCCTCAAGTGAGGCTCATGTTCTTCTTGTTTCTTGGAATATACAAGGATGTCATCCAAAAACACAATGAAAAACTTGTCTGAGTACTCTCGGAAACACCAGTCATCGAACACATGAAAACAGTTCGTGAATTTGATAACCCAAATGGAACCATTGTAAACTCATAATGACCATACCTTGTTCTGAAGGAAGCTTTGTTGATGTCTTCATCTTTAATCCTTACCTGATGGTATCCTGACCTGAGATTAATCTTTGAAAATATCCTTGCATCCTTCAACGGGTCGAAGAGATCATCAATCCTTGGCAAAGGATACTTGTTCTTCACAGTTAGTTTATTTAATTGTCTGAAATCAATACACAATCTCAAGGTCCCATATTTCTTCAAAAATAACACTGGGGAACCCCAAGGTGACACACTTGGGCATATGTACCCCTTCTTCAGTATCTCTTCAAGCTACATTTGCAACTTCTTCATCTTTGGAGTACTAATTTTGTAGGGATGCTTTGACACTAGAGTTGCTCCAGACAACAAATTTATAGAGAAATCAATATCTCTCTTTGGGGTAGTCTTGGTATCTACTTAACACATCCTCAAACTATTTTAGGAATGCTTTATCTTCTAGATATGAAACCCTATCCTTAGGTGTTTCCTCCATATGAACTGCAAACACTTGGCAGCACCTCCTATAACACTTCTTCAGCTGCATTGCTGATATTTCTCGGATAGTGACCGCCCTAGGAATTCCTTGGACTGCTCTTGAGTTTCCTTACTCATCTAGGAAAGTGAATGCCTTGTTATGGCAATCTAATATGGCATGTTGTTGGTCCAACCAATCCATACCAATAAGACAATCATATGAACCCAAAGGCAAGATGTTAAAATATGCCTTGGTATTCAGCCTATTCATGCCCAATGGACATGACTTAACAAAATCAACAACCTTTCTCTTGGCTCTTGTAGCCAGCTGCACCAACCAATATTTCTCATGCTTGCATATTGACAATTTCAATATTTCCACTACCTTAGGATCTATGTAGCTATGACTGGCCCCTGAATCAATTAAAACAATAAATACATGGTTATTGATCATACCTTATACTTCAATCATGTGTCATTGAAACTCTACTTGATTGTTATCCAGGGCTTCATATATCCTTGGCATGCTTCTACCCATGTCCTCGACTGTTTCTGTTTGCTGGAAATTATGGACAACTCTCACTTTTTCATCTTTGTGAGGACAATCCCTATACTTATGATCTCCTTTACAACCCAAACATTGCATCGGTGGATACCTTGGCCTTTTCTGACCTGCGTCAGCCATCTTGGGCTCTCTAAAAGATGGCTATCCCTCAGGATTATTTCTGAACAATGGAGGCTTTCTCCCCTTATTCCTCAGATCTCTGATAAACTTCTTCTTATCCTCCCAAGACTTATGGAAGGTAGGATTTCCTTTTTGTTGATCATACAAGCACTTAGCTCTTCTTACGGTTTCTTCCAAAGTTTTAGGATCATCATAATGAATCTTGTCACTGATGAAGGATGGTAGTCCACTCAGATATATCTGGATCCTAATTGTCTCATCTTTGATGAAGGAGACATACTTCAGAAATTCTAGGAATCTCCTTTCATACTCATCCATGGTCATGCTACCCATCTTGAGTTCAAATAACTATTTCATCTTTTTATCATAATACCTCTTGGTCAGGTATTTCCTCTCAAAATGTCTCTTGAATTCCTTCCAAGTTACATTTTTATCTCAGAGGTGTTGTACTTGCACAAGTTGATCCCACCACATCGATTCCTTTCCTTTCAATTGATAGATGGAAATTATTCCCTCTACATGAGAAGAATAGTTATGCAATTGGAAGTACTTCCTCATGCCTAGCAACCATGTCTCAACATCTTCATCCTTCTTGTGCTCTCCATCAAAAGTAGGAGGTTTGATCTTATTCATTTCTCCTTTCAACTCATCCACCTCCGACCTCCTATGTTTTCTGACAGGGGATGGACTTGAGCTATTGTGTGCTCTCCTATGGGAATTATTTTGGGAGTGATGGTGATGTCTGCTACCACTCCTTGATATTTCTTTTTCCTCAGGGGTCTTGTGGCTTCATGATTTGGTGGAGCCACTCTCTTTATCTAAATTCTTCTCAATTTTGTCAAGGATTTTCATTAACTTCAAGTTGAAGTCTTTTTGTTTCTATTTGGCCTTCATAATCATTTCATTATAATATTTATGGATCTAGACATCTATCTGCAATTTTCTGATGGTCTCCACCAGATTGATGTCTTCATCCTTTCCTTCTCCATTTCCATTGGAATTTGTTCCTTCAATTCCCAGATGGAAATTCATTCCTATAACCTCAGCTTCCTGACTGAAAGCCTCTCGTGCATCCTCCATTCTCTTCACTCCAGGAATATTTTTTTCTATTTTGGCAGCAGAAAACTCTGCAAAAGTGTGCAACCAACAAAACTCTTGTTACGATAAATGTCTGAACAAAACCATGAAAATATGTACAATTATTGTTTATAAAATATCATAATTCCTTCTGTTGATTTTATGAGAAATTTTACTATCCATAAACAATTTATGGGTGAATAGTTGTCCTCTATTGTTCCATACCTTTCCAACAATTGCTCCCTTTCTCAATTCTGAATTTTGAGAAGGAATTTTTGACTATTTGAGAAATGGCGCTTCCTCGAAGGTGATCTATGTCCAGTTGTTCTTAATTATCAGAGTTGAATTGGCCCTTGGATCCATGTAGATCCTCTCTTCAGCTTCAAAGCCTTTTCATTACTTATTTGGATGAAGGTTTGTTCAATCAGGTACCTCACAAGCTCCTTCTCTAATCCCTTCTATGTTTCAAACATAATTTTCAAAAACTAGCCACTTTTATTTAGCCCCCGAGCACATGTGACCATGACTATGACCCGGTGATATCATAAAGGAGCTTATCCGGATCCTTGAGAGATTCAAGGCTCTAGAAACTTGGCTTCAGAAGCTCTTGTTACTTCATGCCTCCCTTCTCCTGAACGTTGAACCAACAAACCCTTGCGCATTACATTTTCAGAGCTTCGAGGTTTCACTGCTTCAGAGCTTCGTACAACTTACATATTTTTTCCCCCAATGCCTAGATTGATGAACTCCCAGAGTCTCAGCAGCATCCACTTACCAGTGTGCCACCTGGAAGATTTATGGAGTGGACACGTGGAAAATGTCTAGTGTGTCCATGTCACCCTTGTTGACATCAACTGTCCATGTCACTTAGGAACTTCGGGCTCTGACGGATTATCCTTCGGCACATCAAACCCTGGACCGCTAAACTCTCAAACTTCATAACCCTCTGGGGTCCCCTTCGCTCTGTTTTCATGAATCCATGTGGTGACATGTGGTCCCACAACTGAGCGACACGTTTTGGGTCTCTATTGTATCTAAGATCCTATGAAAAGTACAAAAATCGTTGATATGTGGCATGCCTAGAGGCAGTCCGCATCATGCCCCCCTGTGCCATCATTTTGCCACATCACTTCATAACTTAGGGACTTCAGAGGTCCGAAAGTTCTTCCAAAAATTTTCTCTGAACATCGAACTCTTGAACTGTTTAACCTTCTGGGTCCCATGAAGTACAATTGTCACCAATAAAAGTGGTGACATGTGGCCCCACCGTCACGTGACATGTGTCAAGTTCCAATTGATCCTATGTGCCTGTCAAAACCATAGAAACAAGTGACATGTGGTGGACCTAGTTAGGTCCACATCACCCCCAGGTTACATCACTGCCACATCACTTCGATGCTCCAGGACTTCAGGGATCTCTTCCCCCCGCGCAACCACAAACCATTTCTTCCGGTGTGCTGAAACTCCAAACCTTATTAATATTTGGACACGTATCCCTTGGAATAGATGGTCCAAATTAGTTTCAGACTTCGAGACTTCGGTAGTATTCTTCTGTTATATTTTTAAAAGGGTCGGAGGGGTGAAGTCTGAAGGAATTCGATGCTTATCGTCCACACATCTTCTCTAGATCCAATGGATGTGAGTTGTCTTTCCCTTCCTGAACTATTCCAACGGATCAAGTTTAACTTTCTGGCCAAATACCACACCTACTGGGGTTTATCAAACCGATATTCCTCCCGATCTTTCCAATACCACCCAGGAGCTCTCTTAGCGGCCTCTTGGAACTTTGTATATTAATTTTATCCCTTTGGACAACAATTTATATGGAATTTCTTTTATAACCACTTGTACGACCCATCCTGGCTCAGTGTTGAAACCTTGGCTCTCATGATACCAATTTGTAATGTCCCCCGTCCAACCTCGCCCAGGCCAACGCCACTACTCCAAAATTGAACTACTCTGATACCAATTTGTAACGTCCCCCAGCCACCCTCACCGGGGACACTTCCACTACTCCAAAACTGAAGTGCTCTAATACCAATTTGTAACATCCTCCAACCTGCACTCGTTGGGGACAATGCTACCTCAAACACACACGGTATCAAGCTATGTTATAGGTAATTAAATTTTCCCTGCCTAGACATAGACCTGCTGGGAAATGGAAGACAGAGCTCTTTGTGGAATAAATCACATATAAATTTAATAGAAATAAACAGATATAACATGAAAAAATGCATGCGACGAAACACATGATATTATTATAAGAATCATAGACATACACTAAAATATATCATTTAACCATTAAGCACATAATTGATATGTATCTCTTAATTGTAGTACATCGAATGCATGCAGACCTTCCATGAGCCTCCAAGCCTTAAACCACATTTCTCATCACTCTCAGCAGTGGGTCACCCCCGAGCTGGGACTAAACTCCACCGAGAAAGGGATTCCTAGGCTAGGAAAGGACAACAGGAGGTTGCACCAGTCTTCTTGAAGGATTTGCTTCAAGGAGCTACTTACACCCACCACTCACAGACTCTCATTCCCCACATGTTTGTCCCACCCAAAGAGTATAGACCTTCACTGTCACACATTCCATCAGCTACTCCACCTCCCTTCCAAGGATTCAACAACAGGCTAGACAAGAATTATTAGAGATTTGTAGCTGCTACTAGACTCCCTCCAGGATAAATCACTTCCCCAACAAACTCTCTCACTTGGAGAGAGTTGTTCACGGTCCTGAAAACTTGCTTCATCTACCCACGGGCGTTTATGACACACCGTCAGCTGGAAGGGAATAGTCCAGTCTGAGGTTGTCTAAATTACCAAAGCCATTTGGAATAACTACCCCTAACGGTTTTAAGAACTTTGTTAGCCGATAAAGGGATCTAATCTAAACTACAAAAATAAAATAACTAAATATGCATTAACAAAGATCTACTATATACATTCACTATTCTCACTTTTATATACAGCATATACAAATAAACAGGTGCAAGATTTACGAGAAACTTTGTAAACTAAGGTTGTACAAGAGAACCGAATCTCAGGAAAAAATAAATAGATCTAGAACATACTACTAATATAATTTTAACCTTGAAATTAAAAAAAGAAAATAAATGAATGTAAATAATAATGTTTTAACTTAAACAAACAAATTATTTCAGCTTAAATGTTAATTTACATTCACAAAATATAAATCAAAACAAATATAAAATCATTAACCTATGACTGACCAGTATTTAAAGAGAACTTTTGGTTGTGCCTTCCTATATAACATTTCTCCAACAACCTATCTCTTAAGAGAAATATATAGTAGAAGGTAGTATAATTCCAATATTGTGACAGTGTCAGGATAAAAATCACTTTGACTACCAATTTAAATCTTATTTAAAATGCAGAAAGAACAACTTTCAAATCATGATCCTTAGTGAAGATATAATAGATTAATCGACAATAAGAAAAATCTCAATTAAACAATTATATATTTACAAATATGAATTACATGAATAAACTCAATATAATACAAGATTTGTATCAAAATAATACAATCACCAAGATCAAGATAATTGGGATAATAGACTCTTGAAGATTGAAAAAAATAATACATAATGATAGCAATTAACCATGTATTGATAAAACAAACTAAAGCTAATTTAAATCAATGCATAATCAATTACTCAAAGAATATGAACCATAATCAATATATTATAATGAAAAACAAAACCATTTTACTCATAGGACAAAAGTCATTAAGCAATTTGGAATTTCATATTCTTCTTCGAAAATACTGGTCCATTCTCCCAAAAATTCCAACCATCCATTACTACTTTTGAAAAGAAAAAGTTTACAAAATAAATAATATACAAAAGAAAGGATAAAAATCCTCCTCTAAATTTCTTCAATCCCCTTTGGCTTTGAACTTTTTCATATATTTATGCAATGAATGAACATTCTGCGTGTCACTAACAATTTCCACCACCTAGAATTTTCCTCGCAAAGAAACAAAATTCACTCAAATAGCGCGTTTGTTTGGGAAAAATATCATGTGTAAGCTAAATGGATCCATTCTACAGATGGGTTTTCATCCATTTCTTGAGATTCCTCACAGTTTGGCTACAATCAGTGTTGCAAAATCATTTATTTGTTCTTGAACGCATTTCCAAATCTTATCTGTTGTTGCTCATAAATTATTTATAGCAATTGAATGTTATTTTTGGATCAATTATCTTGAATGTATTTAGATAATAAAATCAAGCCATGATCATATTCATACCAAATATCTTATAATAGAAACCTGTGAAACAAAAATAAACCAATTTAATAACCTAAATATAAAAATTGTGAATAAAACAAATCTAGAACAACAAAATTAAAATGAATTTAAACTAAAAACTAACTATAAGTTGTAAACAAATATTGTTTATATTTTCCTTTCAAATATGATCTTAAAATTATAGAAGCTTCAAGTTGATGGAGAGGAGAAAAATATTAATTTCTGGTTTCCACAAAATCAAACAAATGATAGATTATTCTTTTTTTATTTTTTTGTTTTGAAATGAGATGCAAAATGACAAAATAATTAATTAATTAAACCTACCAAATGATTTTGTGAAAATGAGAAACCAACAAAGATATTATTTGATAAAGTATTGAACCCATTATTTAGAATAGTCAAACTTGCTAATGAGAAAAAGACGAAAACATAATTACAATTTAAACGAAAGTAAATAGTTGATAAAAATTAGTGATTTCATTTAAATAATTAAGATTTCTATGCTCCTCTCTCCTTCATTCAAATTTGATCAGATGTGAAAAAATGTCATAGAAAAGATGTGTCTCAATAAGCTTTCTTCCTGTAAAATCATTGTTATTAATCCATGTCTTCAACCAAGCCATTCTCATAGAAGATAAATTCAATAAGGAAGAGATAATAACAAACTCCCAAATTATGAAGCTCGTCCATCAACATCAAAACTCTGTAGAAAGAAAAATGAAATGGCATTTGAATTTCGTGAAATTCAAACCAACCTCAAAACGAAGAAAATCAATACCAATCCAATCAAGTAAAAGAGAAACAAACGAAGAATCCAAGTAAAATTTAGAGGGACCCTAGATTTTGATTAAAGAAAAAGAAGGGGGTTGTTGTAGGCAGTCAACGGGTCCTGACAACTCACCTCTTCAAACTATAGGCCTAACAACCTGCTTCTTCTGTCCATCTCCAATTCATATGGATAGATAGAGTAGCAAAAAAGATATGGTTATGGTAATGACAACAAGACACACCAGTCCAGGGAAAATGCGGGTCACGAAAGAAAAATGGCTAGGGAAGTGATATGGTTCAGGCACGGTCCAATTATGCTATGCTTCATAGGAAAAATGGGTTAGCTTAACGGGTTACAAGTTCAATAAGGATACCAGTTCAGGCTTGTTGCATAGGTTTGGGATGGTCAAGGGTTCAACAATGGCGTTCACAGTTTTACTGCCTCCGACTAGCTTTGTGCATGACTGGAAGGAATGGAAAAAGGATCCCCCAAATAGTCGAAATCCCCACATATATTTGCATGTGCCTGAGATGACACATGGTGCTCATGAAGCGCATTCCTCTCCATTTGGAAGTCGTTATCTTTCCCCAAAGGAAATTAGGATAAATTCATATCCTCCTCATAGCATTTAGAATAATAATATATATTATTCTCTGGGATTTACGCTCTTAAGCTTAGCCCATTTTCCATCCTCTCAGCTCCCTCCCTTACCCAACCTAGTGGAGCCTATTCCCCCATACTCTTTCATCGTGGTCGGTCTACATGTAGTGATGCTTTTATATTAATGTTTTGAATATTTACATATACAAAATAGGCTCATGGCCTTAGCATCCTAGGCTCTCTGTCCCAACTATAACACAAGTCTCCTAGATTAATATTACTTGGATCACCAGCCTATGAAACATGTTTACAATTCTTGATTAAAAATTAGGGGCTTGTACTTGGGGTATTACAGTTGGAAAAGTGGGATGCCGACTCCAACAAGCACCAATGACAATGATATCTTGATAAGAAATGAAAACATTTGATCCACTAGAAATGATTTCGGAAGACCTAGATCATTGATGTTGATGGCATCATTATCAGAGCATAATTAGTTTCTAAATTTGAGTTAAGGATCAAGGTGCTTACCACAAAGAATATTAAAGAGTTATCAAGGATTGTTGATTGGAAAAGAAGCAAGATTTAATCTTACCCATAGATTGCCTTAAGTCCCATATTAAGTGACCAAGGTGGATGTGACGTCATTTAACATGGTGTGCCAGCATGCCAACCAACATTTCTATGGGAGTGTCATGTGTCAATCGTTGATTGGTCGAGTGGATGTGAGTAGTCTCGTTGGGAGTGGAGACCCTTGGGGCTTCACTTAAAATATTGATCGTTGGATTTAGAGGTGGCTAGATCTAGTCATTCGTCGAAGGAGGGTGACCGAAGGTCTGGAGAGAGGGAAGGAAAAGTGTTTCTGAAGAAAAAATCATCATTGGATTTATTGAGGACAGGACTGACTTGGAGTGTCGACAACCAGGTAGTGCCAATGACAACAAACACTGGGTGATGAAAGAGAACCATCGATCGATTTTTAGTAAAGATTAAATCTCAGCCATAGACCATTGTGGACCCCTCCTAAGAAAGGAAAAAGGGTTAGTAATGTCATAATAACATTGTGTTGAAGTAAAAGTTCCAGTGTGGAAGCCATCATGTCCCTAGGGTGATAGGTGTCACGTGTTGAATGGTTGACGAGAAATGGGTGGTCCCAGGAGGCCTAGAAATCTTTATGGCACCGATCATAATCTTAATCGTCGAATATGTAGGATGACATATATGGATCATTGATCGACAAATTGGGAAATGTGTAATGAGAGACATTGATATATCATAGGATACCTTAGTGAGGTTTGAGGCGTTGATTCCAGATTCATCATCATCATGACTTAGGAGTTGGTAATCGAGTGGAAGGCCCAAGGAAGTACCAATGACAACATGGTCAATGGGGCCATTAGCCTTTCAAGCGGTGATCCACATAATTTGTTCATCGATCAACGATTAGGCAAGATAAGATCTTGACCATAGTCTATCATGGACCCCCATTAGTCCATTAACAAAAGTGGGAAGGCATACATTAATTGTAGTGCATGTTAAAGGCACCTAGATGATCTGAGTCGTTGATTCAAAATTTTAGTGAGTCATTAGATCCAAGGTGGTTCCTATAAGAGAGATTTTTTTCAGAACCAATTTGATATGGGTAAATGATATCTCGTGGGAAAGGAAACCCTGACGACAATGAGGGAGAATATGTGTTAATGGAATTGGGAAGACATCAACTGAACCATTGAGAAGGGGAAAAGTTTCATCATTTGATTGGATGAGCCCTTGATATATTAGGTGACACATATAGCCATGTGGATGCCACATGGCGATGAGGTGGCCTTTGGAAAATGAAGGCTTAAGAAACTCTGGAAGGCCGTAGCTTTTGATCTAGCACTCGAATTTGAACAATATTACAGTTGTTGAAAAGCTATCGATGAGAAGAGTTCATATATAGGGTCCATGGATATAAATTAATTGAGTAGTTAAGGAGGAAATTTTAACACCCCATCAGCCTAAGTAATGATTAGGGGGGTGGGTGTCTTACACCAACTTCCTGGTGGAAGCTTGATATTATTATACCATCTTTCTCCATTTCTGGGAAATCCAGTTGCTCTAGTAATGGAGGCCTCTGTGATTTCAATTTTGAGACCTATAAACTCATCATGATCATCCTCAAATGTTCTTGAAAATTCTAGTGTTAATTGGGTATCATGAACTTGAAATCGCTTGAAGAAATTGAGCCAACTAGCTCTGAGAAAAATGACTAGTACCTCGGGGTCAATCAACAAGACATCAACATTGTCTGGCTTGGCTCTATTCAAAATTCAACCCATACTACTATGATACATTGACTCTATTATATAACAACCCTATAAAACAATCATGTGCACCCTTTCAACAAGAATCTATGTAGAATCTGTTACCAGCATAAGTTTTGATTGATCATGCTAATGTAATTTCTATGATCATTTTTAGTTTTATGCCAATGCTTTACAGGAATGAAAGATGTGGAAATGAAGTTTTGATTCGTGATTGACCAATATATAACTCACCAACATAAGTAAACACACCCTATTTTAAGTAAGCACACCCTATTTTAATATGTAGTCATGCAATCATGTTCTCAGTCAGTATGATGGTTGAAGAATGTGCAGTCACATCCTTGGATGATATGGTAGCTCCAAAAATGTGCATTTGTATCCTTAGTTTATATGGTATCTCTAGAATGTGTACTTTTTTTGTCGGAGGACAATAACAACAAGCATAGACCCATATTAACATCAGTTCTATGAAGCACTAAGAGGGATCAAATCTCTCTAGGTGCAGTAGACTCTTTAGTTTTAGTCCTTGTGAATTAGTCTTGTTAATATTGGTTTAATTAGGTTAGTTTAATTTAATTTGAATATGTGTGTGTGTGTGTGTGTGTGTGTGTGTGTGTGTTTCATTTCACAAAAGGTTAGCGCCGATATATACAATTTTCATTTACTTAGTTTTTTTTATTATGATTTAAGAGTAACACATGTCAGCTCCACATTAAATTAAGGCATGTAATCACACATAGACATAATATTGGGATGTAGAATGCGCCTCTCGGCACAACACGTTTTGGTAATGATTACTTATTATGGAGTGATGGGAGTGAGGTAAATTATTTATAGTGTATAATTATGGGCACAAACTCCATTATCATGATCTCCATTGGGCCTTATTCGTGTATGATGAGGGATAATTATATATTCAAGTAATGAAAAAAGAATTTTCACACAAAAAAGAATTCAAATGGATGACCTAGATTTGGTTTTATGGTGTAAAATGAAATGATCATAACACAATGATCACACTTCCCCTACCAAGATGTTGATATCCACATTTTTAAATAGAGACAAAGTACTCACATTTTTAAACATAGACAAGGTGTTTATGTTTTTAAACAGATAAGGTATGTAAAAAAATAATTGGAAGCTTGTTGATTGTAATGGCTTTATATATTCACAGCATAATGGGGTAGATTTTAACTTGTAAAAATAACCAATATTTTTGACAAGCCCCCAGAGACTCACAACTCCACTTTTCACAATTTTTCAAAATAAGGACACTGTTTGAAAAATGTAACTTAAAAATGGTTATTGTAGCTTTACAAGAATGTTAGTTGTTGTGAATTTTTATGTTCCTAATATTTAAAGAAACAAAATTGTTGTGGAATGGTAAAATTTTATTAGAATGGATCTAATCCAAATCCTGGGCTTTATGGTTTTCAAAATGGAAACTTATGTACACAAATGGTCTGGAGTTTACAATTGAATGGGTGACTTTTAATTGCAGGCTGGTGTAAATGGTGATAGGACCAAACTTGTCATTTTTTCAATCAGAATTGGTAATCACAAGTGATAATACAACACCAACTTGGAGATGTATGTTGTAAGGTATCACTTGCAGAAGTTTATCTTAGAATGATGCAAATATGCAACTTCACAATGTAGAGGTATAGGTTTAGAAAATTAAATTTTAAAGATACCAGACTTTCATAGATAATATTTTACAATTGGTTAGTAAGAGGTCCCCAAAAATATATAGAACACTTATCAGAGTTGTAGTTACCTCAAGACTCACAACTAGTGTAGTTTAGAGGCCATGAAATGTGATTGGGGAAAAATGAAAAGCGATTCTTTGAATGGAGTGCATGGAAAATATTATGATTATTGTGACATAGTATAATGTAGGAAAAAGTATTAATTAGACATGTATTAGAATGCACAACCAGAGTTCCTAATATGAAAATGTACAACAAATAAGAACTCCTTGGAAGGGGTGGTTGAAATGGATATGAAGTTAGTGAGTAGGAATTGAAACAATTGATTGTTTTAAAGCCACTTTTGCATGCAAATCAAACTACGAGTTCCAACCAGCATACACTTACAATTTTCAAATGATGGGTTATTGGAAATAGAGCTATAGAATTTACCTATGTACACTTATATGTCCATAAGAAATTCTATCAGAGTCTAACCTTTGCAAACATATACATGTTCTCTTGTCGCACACCTAGTCTTCAAAAAATATTGTATAATTGAGTTATGAAATAGATGGCTCTTTAGTTTGGTAATTGGAGACAACTATTGGAATTTAAAAAGTCATACTCTTGTGGGACAAAGTTTCAACAATTTGGTATAAAATCAAGTCAAAGGGTTGAATGGGACATTTCCAAGGGGTTATGGGAAATTGGAGCAATGATGAGAGCAAGGTATAGGGAATAAAAACTCAAGGTTCCTATTATTGCAAGATTTTTACTTGTGAAAATCCCACCACAATATCCCCAAATCTTGCATAATTATGGAAGAAACTTCCATTGTCACCTTAGTAAGATATTCCCTCATTTTAGTGGTGGAGGAGGTCCACCACAAGTGAGTATTTCCTGGTGACCTAAAGGGATCAAATAGAAATTTTAGTAGGAAAGATTACCATCTCCTATATTGATCATTGATTAGTTGGTCTAGGTCAAGGAAGGAAAGAGAGGTTGTGATGTAGTTTGTTGTGTATTACTGGAACAAGAACACTTTGTTGCACATACATAACAATTTTCAAGCTAAAGTATACAATAATGACCTCTTTTATACACTAGACAGGTTAAGTAGCTATGGTTGTTCCAAATTGCAACAAACCAGTTTTATAACAACAATGAATGATTTGCAACAAAACAACAAATATTGCTCACAAATGTAGCAATTTAACATGAAAAGTAAGCATTCATCAAGCACAACATCATACAATTGCTAGAAGGAATTTTGGAACAAGTTATGCCACCTTTAGATGAGTGTATGCATATATTTAGTGTAGTTTTAGATGGCATTAGAAAAATATTATATCAACAACAAATAATATAGTGAGTTTTCTAAGGTTGGAGTTAGTAGGGTTAGTATAACACTTGAGAGATTTGGAAAAAAGGGTTTTATCAATCACTTTCACCATAAGAGTTGCTTCTATAGCAGTTCCTTTACCATTATAAGATTATGGAGTCTCAAAAACATCCAAGATTAAAGGATGATCTAATTGAAACTGGGAGATAGAGTCTAAACCCTAAGGTTGTAATGCACCCAGATCAACAAACCCAAAAAAAAATGTTTTCTCTATTCTATTATCTAAGTCATACCCACTACCCGGGCACCTCTAGTTTCTCCCTCTTAGTCTAATTCAAAATTTTGATGACAAATAGTTAGTAAATAAACATGAAAGAAACACATGCAATAATAAATATTCTTGCTAACTGCAAATTGAAATATTAATGTCATGCAAAACAATAACCAATAATCAGGAATAGACAAACAAATCATATCTCAGAGATAATAATAATAAACAGTGGAAATAAATATATAGATAGAGATAACCATGACAATGAGCACATATATTTTATTTAATAAATAATCAACTAGTTGTAGACCAAGGAATTCCCACCCAACCTTATACATTTTTTTTCCAAGTCTCAACAACAGGTCACCCCCAAGCCAGGGCTATAAATCCACAAGGGCAAGTCTTGGAATGACACTCAAATTCCCAAAATAGTTAGCAACCAAGCTTGGCACGAAATGAGAGCGAAGATATAATAAAGAAATGTACATAGATACATCATATACACAATAATATAACATAAATGTATCAGAGATGAAACCATAAACACAGATATACAATAATACACAATTTTCTATTAATGAGAGAAAATGTACAAAGACTGTAAAAATACAAAGTGAAAGACTCGCTAGAATGGTGGCAGCTTATCTCTGAGAAGAGATGTGTTCGCTACTCGCATTCGCAAGAATATGATTTTACAATGAGGCTCCAAAGGAATTTTTATCATAAATAAAATCCAAAACCCTAACCCTGGAAGATGAAAAACCAACAGTTTTGTGGACCCCGTTTTGGTTAATATCATGTATCAACTTCATGGGGGCATAACTTTGGCATACGATCTCTGTTTGGGGTGCACAATAGCTCGTTGGAAAGGTATCACCGATGAGATTCATTTTGGAGGCTTAATCAAAGCATTTGGATATCATTGAGAATATTGATCCCAAAAAACCTTCATTTAGGCCCTCAAAATGGCCTTGGAAGTTAAAAACTGCTAAAAATAGTAAATTACCAAAATTGCCAGAAAAATGTTTTGAGCCAGTTGGAAAAGGTGGGTGGCCACTGATATCCACCTGGATCAATCCTCCCTCCTTAGGAACCAATTGTATCCATTACGTTGAGTGCCTGGGGGAGAGGGAAAAGTGTTTGTTGAATCTACATCTTGATGAGTTGCTTTCCTTGTTGGATAAGTTGTGTTGCTTATCTTGTTGAATGTTGTCACGAACCTATGGCTAGAAGGGTTGGAACTTTTTAACCATTCTGGATACATGAGATGCCTGTGTGAAAAATGAATATTTACACTTTGTTGCAATATTGTCGACCTTCTTGTGTTGGATAGAAGGTGCTTGGACTGAGTTTGCAGTCATGTTCTTATGTTCACACTTTGAACAAACTATGAAGAAGCTGAATTTTCTAGTATGAGATACTACCTTGCAGCATTTTTCAGGTGGGAAAATAGTCGTAATTACCTATGGTATCCTGTAGATATGACCCCCCAGAGTAATAATGACACTATGGGGTCAAGACTCATAAATAACATGGTGCTTCCACATATATGGCTAGCCCAAGAGAACATCAAATAAATCTAGGAGGGAAACATCACATAATACCTTGTCCTTGAAGGGATGGATGTTGTATGACAATCGACACTGTTGGCTGACACAAAGATATCATCCCTGGCGAAGCCACCCGATGTTATATGGTTGTGGGTGTGGTGTTGTCGACAATCCCAACTAGTTTATGACCTCTGCTGAGATGAGGTTCTTCTGGATTCCGCTATAAATAATAAAATGCAGCAGGGTCCTCTTCACCCACATATATGAATGAAAAAGGTGCACCCCCTATTCAAAATTTGTTGGTTCTTCTGGTTGAATTGTTGTGGTCGTGACAATAGAAGTGAGGTATTCGTCGATGATATGTATTCTATCATTATTTTCATAATCAAATTATGAATCAGGGTTCGTCTCCTTGCCTTTTATCTCAACCACAAATAATTGTTTTGAGCAACATTCATCATTGTTGTGCCAGGGGATTTTGTGGAAATCAAACCATTTTCCAGTGTCCTTCTTCATCTTTCTGTGACCCTTATTTTCATGTGGCTTGGACTGGTTTTTAGGATGTTGTTTGTTAGGGCCATCTTTATCATACTTTGGTTGTTGCGTATTTGCAGACCCGAACTCCTGTTTGTTTTGGTTCTTAAACTTCTGCTCGATTTTAACAACATATCGATAAGTAGAACTGTGTGATGAGATATCCAGAAAATACATTTCAGTTTGGATGTATCTGTGTAGAGCCCCACGGTATTTCAGAACCAAATGTCGTTAAGAGTCTTTGATACCCAGTTTGGTGTGAAAGGTATGGAAGGTATTGGTGAAATATGGAACTTCTTGGCCTCTTTCTTTTCGCAGTGTGGTCCATCTCATGTACCGGTCCTCATAGTTTCCAACAGGGTAATACTTCTCCTTTACTACATCCAAAAAAAATCCCAAGTGAGCTCGACCCCATATATTCCATACTCATCTGTGGAACTTTGCTCCCAATAAGTTTCCCAACAATGTTTGACATGGGGGATAGCCTTAAGGAGTGTGAAGGTGATCTTTTCCCTGTTGGATAAATTATGAACAGATAAATAACCTTCTAGCAGATTTAACCATTTTTCTAAGACATCCACATTTATCTGTCCTTCAAATATGGGAATATCAAAATTAACTTGTACCTTGAAAGGAGAGGTACTTCCAAAATGGCCTCTTGATGAAGACACATATGTTTTCATCGACAGGTGTTGAAGTATGTGGGAAAAATTCTCCATCATTTCGTCCCTCTATCGCCTGAGAGCTTGCTCAAGCAACAGATTAATAGAATCGTCTACTCTGTCATTTTTATTTTCTTCCTCCATGGAAAGTTTCTTTGATGTGTGAGAGCGATTGTATTCAAGAGAGAAAATCTCGAGACACAACTTTCTATACTCGGACCTCGTCGGGGACATGCACTGAAAAATGATCAAGAGCAGCCTGCTCTGATACCACTGATCCGGATTATTTTCGACACAAAATGAGAGCGGAGATATAATAAAGTAATGTACAGAGATATCTTGGATATCCAATAATATAAAAAAAATGTATCAAATATGAAACCATAAACATAGAGATACATTAATACACAATTTTCTATTAATGATCGAAAATAGTTGGCAATCAAGCTCTCACAGGTTTCTCAAACACATAGAAAATCCAATTCACATCTCTCTTTACCTTCATATTGCATGACCCAAAGAAAATGAACCCCCTTCAATACCATGCAGTCCCACATGCTATTCATCTCTTTCCAGGGCTCCAGGGCTTATGACCAAGAAATATCAATGTTGGGAAATATCAAGATTCCCAATTGTGGGCATTTCTCTCTTCAATTTCATTATTCTCATGCCCACAGGAATCCCTCCCTTTTTGGAATAATCAGAAATTAATTACAGCCAACCAACCATGGTTTCTTAACTTTACCAATTTTTTTCCCTTTCCCTGTGCATAACCAAGAATGAGTAGGAGAGTGATATAGAGAGTAACAACTCCAAAAATGAATTTTGAGTAAGAATGAATGGTCAACCCCCAAGATAATCAAGAATTGGTCTTAAATATCAAAAGAAGAATGTGTAACCCCTTCTTTCTCTCTAAAAATCCAAGGTGGGTAAAATAAAAATAATTTAAAAGTGTAAAGTCTTATCCCCTCATATTCCCCCCTCTCTCATGGAATCATAGCCCCCTATATCTCTTTTCCTTGTATTTATAACAACCAATGATGTATTTTATTATTAATAATGATCAATGTATTACATTTCCTAGGCACTCAGACCTTTTTCAATTGTTTAGGTACTCCATCCTTTCATAAAATAAATAAAATGAATTAATAATATGGGGACTCAAAACCAGAGTATTGCATTACCCTCCCCTTTATTTTGGCAGTTTTCGCATTGCATATACAAAACAAAAATTCAAAATTTAAAAATTATTCAAAAAATCACATGTACTTTACCTGCATGGCATATTCATGCTCCCAAGTAGCATATTTAGGACCTTAGTAGGTCCACTGAACTTTTACCGGCTCTATAACTCGATTCTGGAGCACTTTGACGGTTTTTTTTCTAATATGCGCATTGGTTGGACCTGAAAGTCTTCCTCTATATTCACCTGAATCAAATGTCAATCAATAACATGGTTAGGATTATGCACATATGTTTTCACCAAAGAGACATGAAATACATTATGCATATTCATGGAAGCAGAAAATGCAAGCATGTATGCAACTGGCCCTATTCTTTCCAATATCTCAAAGGGACCAAAAAATATGGTTGTTAGCTTTATACATATACCCAACTTCAATAATCTCTTCTTGGGCTTCAGTTTCAAAATAACATGCTCTCCCACTTTAAATTATCTAGTTTCTATGTTTTTATCTACATAACTCTTCTATCTATCTATTGGAATATTCACCAATATTGAGAGGGGTGAATCAATATTGATCACTTTTTACCAATTTCATTCACAACATTAATTTATCAATGATTTCATTCACTTATTATTGCATTTAACATATCATAAACATATAACCATAACTAATGCATCACATCATACACAGATACACAATATACCAATATTTATGTGGAAACCCAAATGGGAGAAAACCACAATTTTTTTTCTTATATATCAAATATTATATAATTAAGAAACTCCAACTTCCAAATTCTCTAGCAACAAGTGGAAGGAGGCTCCAACCCCTTATTTACAAGCTCCAACCTAAAGGAAGCTACAACTCCCTGAATTCTCTAGCTCCAACTGGAACGAGGCTCCAACCCCTTGATTTACAGGATACAACCCTAAGGAAACTCCAAATACCTGCATTCTCCAGCTCCAACTGGAAGGAGGATGTGACCCCCTAATTTATAGGATCCAACCTGAAGGAAGATCCAATTCCTTGTATTCTTCGGCTCCAATAGGAAGGAGTCTATGACCCCCTTTCCTTGCCCCTTCATTCAACCTTGAAACATAATTTTAGACTCAACCTGTCATTGACATTGTCACTGATAATCAACCTATCACTGATAATCAACCCATCAATGATAATCATTGTCCTTGATAATCAACCTATCACTATCATCAACCAACCTCTCATTGTCCACGTCACTGATATTGATACCTCATCATCAATAACATCAATTCCACTCTCATAAATCATACACCAAGACCATCACCAGGTTGTGCATCATATCATATGTTAATACATGTGTGCTCTATCATCCATGTAACAAGCATGTTCCATATACATAAACCACATACCAATATATACCTCAAAAATGTGCCATAACATCTATCAACCATGTACTAAAGAATGTACCATAACATCCACCAACCATGTAATAAGATATGTACCATAACACCCATCAACCATGTACCAAGATGTGCCTCAAACATGTAAACATATACCAAATTACATATCAAACTATGTGCCCAATATCCAAGATGATCCTCAAACCATATGCCAAAAGAAGGCCTTAAACATATGCCAAACCATCCAAGATATTCCTTAAGAATATACCATAACCATCAAAACAGAACACATAGAAAGAATACATTTATACATGTAGCAACCTGGTGTATGTGATCACAGACCTGCAGACCTTCCTCAACTTCAACAACAAGAGAATAACATCTTCATCAAACTTTACCTCAATCTCGCGGGACTAGTTTTTGGATTAGTATCTCGATTGCACGGAGTAAACCAAAACAGATTGAATGACACACATAAATAAAATACAATCCCAAGTATCTTATATAAATGAAATTCTAACAAGACAAGGCCAAGAGCCTACCTCATCCGGACATTTGATGAAGACCATCGTTGAGCACGCAACTAAAATATTTATGCCTGCAACTTGTCCTTAACAACCAAGATACAAAATAATATGGTGATATATAGTGTTGGCACATAGATTGTCATAATCCATTAACATTCATGATGAATATGTCCATGGAATAATAATTCAAATATTTGAAAGATATCAATTGGATGAGAAAATAGTATTTCTATAATTCAAATAATCAACAGAAGTATATGTTGATGCAATTATATGCATGATATATTACCAAACATAAATTATCGATCGAGATTCATAATCAACAGAGTTGTTACACTATATGTGTCAGCAACAGGTGGTTTATCTATGTTTGATGTGTATAGCAAGAATTAATAACACTTCAAAACACACACTCTGTTTTGGGATATCTAAACACTTCAAACTCAGAAGATAAAACTGATAACAAAACTATCAAACAAACACTCAATGAAAAAGGTTATTTCTTAGATAACAAGTATGTTCATTAGAGGCTCATGAAATGGAGAGATGAACTTAGATCTTGCTTCTTGTAGCATTTGAAACAACAATCAACAATTCACTTTATTCACTCTTAGAAGGAAATCAATCATAACCATATCAATTCCAATCAAACCTTCTTTAATATAGGAAACATTCAATATGGTTGAGAGACTTCATTAAATGGAACATGAAGGTGAGAGATGAAGTCTTATGGTTCCTACACCTACTAAGAATATCACAATCATAAATTCAAAATAATAACAATTGCTCACTTAACAATCCCACACATTTATCAAACTCTTATTAATTAAATATCAATCTACAGAAATGGAAATGGAATTATCTATTCTTCTCAATGTATAACCATTTACTCACACTGATTCAAAATAAAATAAATTTGTATTGTAATTAGAATGCATTTAAAATCATCTGCAACACACACAGCTATTAAGTGTTCACTCTCACACAATTGACTTACAGCACACAAAGACAGATACAGGGAGTTTTACCTTGGTTGGGGCAGTGGGCCCTGGCTAAACCAACAAGGTACCTCTAAAGAAATTGCAGACTAAAGAACTTTACTCATTCCCATGAATTGCACAAAATATCATTTGTATTCCTTCAATTGATTGATTGAATCAACAGTTCAACATTTCATTCAGCATAACAATGTGTATCCTCCCCTACTTAATACTTTTTCCTTCATATTTATACAAAGAAATTCAATGGGGATGGATCAGAACAAATCCCCCAACTCAAAATTCATTTAAACTGTTTATGCACAAAATCTGGGTTTTTCACCAGATATTACAAATTCGGGTTAAAGATCCTTCGATATCTCTTTATCCATTGTGAATTTTGAGAAACAATTTATGGGTTTTGTATCTGGATAGATTTTCTAAAATACTATTTAATGGTTTTGTAAGATATGCTTCCATTTGCACGAAAATCAAGGCACAATATGGCATTTTAGAAATATTTGATGATTTTAGGTTGAATCGTTCCCCATGAGATGGAGGTCCACACATGTGATATGGTTGAATTATATCTCTTTTTTCCACATCAAAATGTCTCTCTAGACAAAACCCATGTTCCCAAATTTTGAGATTCATCTTTATCTACATGGAAATTGAGGTGCAAATCTAGTACCAAAATCTTGTAGGATGTTGGTACCGAAATCCTCTAGGCAGGGGTTTAGTATCGGACTAGCACAGTCATAATATGGGTACTGGACCAATGCGATGGTAGTACCGGATGGAGCTGGTACCGGAAGAGGTGCATATCTAGTATCGGAAGAGGCGCAGAGCTGGTACCGGATCAACGTAGAGTACCAGATCAGTGGAGTACCGAATCAGGCAGAGTACTGGATCGGTGGGTTGTTGCAGTACCAGATCAAGCGGAGTACCGGATCAGTTGGTTGTTGTAGTACCAGATCAATTGGAGTATCATATCAATGGGTTGTTGCAGTACCGGACTAGTGGTAGTACCATATGGAGCTGCTTAATTAATATTCAAAGTAATTAGGAGCATAATAATCATTAATTATTCAATTCTAACCATTAATAAACCACATAAATCATGACTAAATTAATATTACCTCATGTACAAAACAATTGTTAAATGACATGTCTGTTGAGGAAAATAGGCAGAGAGTGCATATGTATGAGGAAAAATTGGTTAGGATATGGGACAAGATAAGGCAATTGGAGGTGACAAAAATGAGGCTCAAGATTTCCCCCATGCCTTATCCAGTGCATGTCCTCATGCAACAATGATATTCAAAATTTAAAAATTGATGATACTCCTCACTCGATCAAGTATTCCCTAAAAATTTCTCTTTTAAGTAACCTGTTATACAATATAAACTTCCTGGTGTATGCTTCACACTTCTTACCCATGACAAAGTAGTTATGATGGAAACGTGGAGTCATGAGTAATATATTAGATCTGTTAGTGATTTGACGTTAAGTCTTATCCAATCTGTTGTGGATCATAATTAGGAGAAAGGGTTGGATGTAACTCTAATATTATTATAGGATAGTGGCCAAGAGTTTTCATAATGACTTTGACTAATAGGCCCCCCTGGCTAGATTATCGTAAAAATAAAAGTGATATAAGCATAGTTTAGATCCCATTTGAAGAGAGGAACACATACAAAAATAAATCCTGTGATGAAGTTTATAAAAATGAAGCTCTTCTTGTTTAGGTAGGTTGAATTACATATACTGAGGGTCCCACTTTCATGCAAACCTATTGATTTTAAAGATAAAAACCTAAAGTGGATACTTGAAGGTTCTTAAGAACATCATCCGAGAGATATAAAGGTCATCTCTTAGCCTTGATTTGATAATGATTGCTTTATAATGAGACCCAAGGGGTTTTGTTCAGTTTTAGGTGTGCCACTTTATGTTTTCCAGCTCCCTTTACTCAGCATAGCCCTGCTGCCAACAGGCCTATTCAGTACCCCGACAGGTTTACCTTAGTACCATACAAGCATGGCCCCGCTACCAGTAGGCATGTTCAATACCTCGGCGGGTTTGCTTGTACTTCCTGATACTTCCTTTTTATTATATTACTCAAAAGTTTTAGAATGATTTATATTGTTCATTGACAACTTTAGAGTATAAGGAAGGCAGGTGGTACGAGAGTGTTTCAGATTTATTAGGCACATAATTAAATTCTTGTAATTATCCCAAGGGTGACATCATCCACATTAGACATAAATCTCAGCTATTCAATCTATAATGGAACATATCGAATAATGACTACTAGGTCCCTCTAGTTAATCCTATTAGGGTTCTCATGAAATTTCATTGAGGTTTTGCAAGGGCAGTTCACCACATGAGGTTTTCATCAATACCTCCCAAGAGAAACTTGTAAAGATAAACTTTGATAAGAACTTGTTGAATCAACTAGGTTAGTATTAGACATAATGGTGTCACCACTTTTCAATGGATATTTCAATTAGGAATCACTTTTTCATAATGATGACATAATAAGACAGGTGCACTGACGCAAACCCCCACCTCAGCAGGGCTACTTGACCTCCTGATCTTTAGATCTTCGTATTCCTATGAAATGAAATGGCTCCTTAGTTCCCACTGGAACCTTCAATGCTTATAAAACCACAGGTCCTTCTAGAATTTATGCCTACGCGAACAAGCACTAGGCATAAACCTCCACTCCTCGTGATCACCAGTGTGACCACTGACTTAACCCGAATGGCTCTTCAGGTTTGTAACTTCGCGTTTCAAGATTTCAGAATTTCTACTGCGATTCACCCGACTCCTTCGATCCTCAAAACCCTGAAATGGCTAACAGTCTCTAGCTCCTCCTTTAAGCTTCTGCCATATGACCTCCAACCAGATCATGGGGCCTCGCCTTGGAGCACGTCGGGTCTTTGTGACTTACAAGTTTGCGATGCATCTCTTCTCCCCTTTTACAAAGTCTGAACTTGCGACTTCCTCACCACAGATCAACGGTCCTGAACCTCCCATGATCTAACGATCCAAATCCTTGTTTCGCAAAAATCAAAACTTCGTGAATCCCGATCTCCGAGTCACAACTTCCTCCACACTCCCGACTTCCAAAATGCCGATTTTTCAAAGCGCCAATTCGATGGATCGCATTCCTCGTGATCTAACGGTTATTATCTCTCCTAATCTTGCGAGTGTTGAAAGACACTCAGTCTTATCCTCTCTGTTGATCTACTAGATCCAATAGTCCACGAAAAATCGACATTTCTCCCTCTAAGAATTTCAACCGTACGTTTCGGTTCTCAAAGAATCCTCACCAAATACTTGGCGTCTTTCCTCCTGAGCTTGGTTTTTGTGAGGTGACTTCGACCCTCGTCCTTCCTTTGAACTTTCCAAGTCTCTATCCCTCCTAATCTTGATTCTATCAACAAACTCAAGAATACTAAGGGATTCTTGCACGCACTCCTTGCGGCCTTCACGATAACCTCTGATTATCCAAACACTCTGTTTTTGCGCACTCCTTGCAACATAAGTCCTTCAACCGCTTTCTTGGTTTGGAAAAGTCTAAGACTTCAAACTGGCCTGCACATGCCTTGCATGGCTCTATGTTATACTTGCACTTATGTTGGTATAAGAACAACTCTATCTCTCTTGAGATTCTCTGAGGTGAAACTCAGAATCTCGTCAACACACTCCTTGTGGACCTTCACTGCACTCCTTGCAGGAATTCTCAGGAAGAGAAATAATGGAAACTCATATTCTCCCTCTCACTGACTTCATACATTCAACATGAAATCATACACATAAAGCATTAAAACAAATGCTTAACAGAGCATATGAAAAAATTGTAAACATACCTTTCAATAGATGCAAACAGTAACCATAACAACACCATGAAATTGGATCAAAGAATTCTTATATTAATCCAAGTGCCTTTGTACATGGGTTCTATAGCAACAACTATCTTCTCATACAATTCTTACAATCTTTGTTCTTCTCTCCTCTCTTCCTCTACTGCTCTACTGCTTAATTACATTGAGAATAATACATTACACTACGAGGGATCCCTCTTAATTTTTCCCTCCTACAACTCTAAGCTATCTTATCGAATTAAAAGCTCTACAACTACTTTACATTTATTACATTAAATGCCTCCAACCAGAAGATGAGATCAACGCTCAAGATCTGCATTACAATCCCCAAAACATTTAAAAACAATTGCATCTTTCCAGCTATTACATTAATGTTTCATCTTTAAATTTCAAAACGTCTTTAAAATGTGTGTTGGTGCGTATCCAGCTGTCCTCCACTTGCGCGTGCTTGTGATGCTCCTGCATCATACTCCTCTGGCTAAACAAATTCATGGACTCTTGTCCATGAGCTCCTGCACCATTTTTCCATGTTTCTAGATATTTGCTTCTCTTTCCCAACTGGCATCTTCAATCGAGTGTCCCTTCCACTTTATCAAATATTCAAAATATGTCTTCCTCTGGGTCTTCTTTCCAACTCTCTAATCAATGATCTTTTCCATTTGCGGCTTTTCAGCTACATGCATTTGTTTGACCCACTAAAACTCCTTTTGATTCTCTGCCCCATCTGTTTCATCTTCTCTGTAAGGATATAGATATGCTATGTTGAATATGGGTGATATGGCCACATCATCTAGTAACTCTATCTCATAAGCATTTGCTTCAAATTTTCTCAAAATCTTACACGACCCTATATTTTTCATCTTCAATTTATTATATGTTCCCTTTGGGAACTTTTCTTTCCTGAGGTGTTCTAAGACTAAATCTCCCACTTCGAATTAAATCTCTCTTCTGTGTTGATTTGATAAGTGCTTGTATTTCTGATTGGAACTCTGCAATCGCTCTTTAATCTTACTGTGGAGCTCTTACATTTCTGCTGCAAAATCTTCCGCTCTAGAACTTTTGGACTCATTCTGCTCTAAGTCTCTCAACTTAGATACTCCTCTTGGTTTCATTCCATACATTACCTGGAATGGGCTTTGTCCTGTGCTCCTGTTAGGTAAGTCATTATATGAAAATTCCACTTGCGGTAGAATTTGATCCCATTGACTATGATGTTCAGCTACTAAACTCCTCAATAAGTCCCCCAAACTTCGATTTACTACCTTTGTCTATCCATCTGTTTGAGGGTGATATGTTGAGCTAAAAGATAGATTCATCCCCAACTTTTTCCATAGCGTCCTCCAGAAATGACCAACAAATTTGGTATCTCGATCCAAAACAATACTCTTGGGTAAACCATAAAGTCGAACAACTTCTTTGAAAAACAGATTTGCAACATGTGTTGCATCACTGTTTTTCTGACATGGAATGAAATGTGCCATTTTTGAGAATCTGTCGACTACCACGAATATGGAATCACAACTTCTCTGTGTCCTCGACAGTTCTAACACAAAAGCCATGTTTATCGCGTCCCACTACCTCTCTGGTATTGGAAATGGTTGATACAACCCTGTATTCTTTCTTTTCCCCTTTGCATGCTAGAAGATTCTACATCTGTTCACAAACTTCTTGACATCCGTCCTCATCCCTAGCCAATAATACAAACTGTTCAGTTGCGCAAATGTTTTATCATGGCCGAAATGTCCAGCCAATCCTCCACTATGTTTTTCCTTTAAAAGGTTTTATCTCATGGAACTCTTCGAGATACACAATTGATTTCCTTTGAATAGTAATATATCTTGAATTAAGTATTCAATCCATTGGCTTCTATCTCTCAGAACAAGATTCTCACATGCTTCATAAGCATCCTTAAAATCTGAATCATCTCTATACATTTCCTTAAGGCTATCAAAACCTAAGGTCTTCACACGAAACTCCTGCAGCATAAAACATTTCCTACTCAACGCATCAGCAACCTTGTTAGCATTTCCTGAAATGTGATTTATAAAAAAAGTAAAGTTTTGCATAAATTCAACCCATTTTTCATGTTTCTGGTTCATTTTCTCCTGTCTAGTTATAAACTGTAAGGCTTGGTTGTCGCTATACAAAACAAACTCTTTCGGAACCAGGTAGTGCCTCCATTTCTTCAATGCTTGTATGACTGCATAAAACTCTTTATCATACATTGAATAATTACTTTTTGCATCATTCATATTCTCACTAAAGTATGCAATTGGTTTGTTGTCTTGACTTAAGACTGCTCCAATCGCAAATCCACCTGCATCACATCTCACTTGAAATGTTTTACTGAAATCTGGCAGAACCAGAATTGGTTGTCCAGTTATCTTCTCCTTTAACAACTTGAAACTTTTCTCTGCTTCCTCTGTCCAATGAAAATATTTATGTCTCTTCTTAACTATGTCCATCATTGGTGCACAGATTCCATTAAAATTTCTGATGAACTTCCTATAAAAATTGGCTAGTCAATGGAAGCTTATGACTTCAAAGATATTCCTTGGTGACAACCATTCTTTGATTTCTCTTACCTTTTCAGGATCCATCTTCAACTCATTCAAAGAGATCACGAACCCAAATAAATGAGTTTCATCTTCAGGAAAGACGACTTATTCAGATTTATCAGCAATTTCTCTTACTACAACCTTCTCATCACTAGAGTTAAATTTCTCAAATGTTCCTCCTTAGTCTTACTAAAGATCAGTATATCATCAATATACACAATTACAAACTTCCCAATGAAATCCTTCAAGACTTCGTTCATCAATATCATAAAAGTACTTGGCGCATTCATGAAGCCAAATGGCATGACAATCCATTCATACAGTCCTTCATTTGTCTTTAATGTTGTCTTCCATTCATCACCTTCCCTCATTCTAATATGATGATATCTACTTTTCAAATCAATTTTTGAAAAAAACCTTGCTCCACTCAAGCAATCCATCAATTCATCCATCTTGGGTAGAGGAAATCTATACCTGATGGTGATTTTGTTTATAGCCCTCGAGTCTGTACACATTCTTTATTTACCATCCTTCTTTGGACTTAACATAGTTGGTATAACGCATGGACTCAATATTTCTCTAATTAACCCTTTGTCCATGAAATCTTGGACTTGCCTCTTGACCTCTTCATTCTCCTGCGGTGTCAATCTGTACGTTTCTTTGTTTGGTAAAACTTCTCCTGGTATAAGGTCAATGTGATGGCTTATACTCTTGATGGGCGGCAACGAACAAGGTAAATCTTCCACCACCATATCAACGAAATTCTCTAGTAGTTCCCGAATCTCCTCAAGTAGATCATCCATTGAGGTACTATTCAGGATGACTCTACGTTTTCTTACTACAACAAACTGCATCTCTTCCTCTTTCTTGTCTTCATCCAAAAGTTCCTTCCAACTAATTAGAAGTATAGTATTGTGTGTTTCTTCTTTCACCTTCTTGTCGTCAATTGGCAACAACATATGTGTCCTACCATTCTTCTCCAAGGTGCATGTATTATTCCTTCCATCATGAATAACATTTATGTCATATTTCCACGGTCTTCACAACAAAATATGATAGACATACATGGGAATAACATCACATAGGATCTCATCTTTGTATCCCCTATCTTAAATTCAACTAAACATTATTTAGTGACTGTCACCTGATGTCCTTTCTACAACCATAAAACCTTATATGGGATTGGATGTGCAACTGTCTCCAATTCCATCTTTTCCACCATTTCTGTGGATACTAGATTATTTGTGCTTCCATTGTCCACTATCACCTTGCATACCCTATCCTTGGTCTTGCAAGCAGTTCTAAACAAATTGTTCCTCTGGACTGGATTTTCCATCTCTTTCTCTGGCTTCAAGAGAATTTTCCTCATCATTAAGGATCTTCCACCTTCTGCATCTTCTTCTTCAACATTTCGCCTTTGTTCTTCTGAAATGTGAGCTTCGCCTCCTCCATCCCTTTTTCTATCGGGACATTCAAAATATTTGTGTTCAATATTTCCACAGATGAAACACTTTGTTTCACCTCCTCTGCCTCTTCCTCTTCCTCTTGTTCGAGGAAAAGTGTTCCTATAAGCATATTGTCTTCCTTGTGAACTTCCTCCCCTTTCTAGGTGATTATGAGGCTTATTTTATTCATCCCTGGGCTTCTATGCTCTGTCCTGGGAAATTTCTTTGCCTCTTCTCTGAATTCTACCTTTTCCCCTTTGACCTTGATTTCGAGCCAATTTCTCTTCTTCCTTCAGAGAAATCTGATAAGAATCGTCTAGATTTATGAATGTCACCATGCTCATCTCATCCTGAATCTCATATATCAGGCTATTCATGTACCTAGTGACCTTTTCATTATCACTATAATGATGACCAGATCTGATGTTTGACCTGTAAAATTCCTTAGTGTATTCCTTCACCGTCATCCCTTTCTGTCTTAAATTATGCATTCTTCGAAACAGATTGATTTGGTAATATCTGGGTATAAAATTGGATTTCATCTTTGCTACCATCCTATCCCAGCTTTTTATTCTTTGTTTTCCTTTGAAACTCCTGTCATCTTGCAGTTCATCCCACCACAGTGCTACATGTCCTTTCAATCTAGTGACAGCATGCTTTACTTTATTATATTCGTTGATATTCTCATAGTCGAAGTATTTATTCAGAGCTCTAAACCAATATAGCATCTCCTCAACATCTAAGGTACCTTCATACATCAAGATGTCTATCTTTTCTCTGGCACCTATTCTTGCAACAACTTTGAATAGACGTTCCTCTGCATCATCTTCGGCTACAACTTCTTCCTCGGCTCTAGATTTTTTCTCATTCCCAACCTCACTAATATCTCCAATATCAGGTGTCAACCTTTGTAATGTCTCCATAGCATCTAACCGAGCACGAAGTTCTCTCATTTCCCTTTCCACGGCTATATCAAGCATTGGTCTTTCTTGATGTCTCCTTGGCGGCATTGTTTCAATCTGCCCACGCAGAATTTAAATCACAACTTGCCTTATGTCTCCTCTTTCTTATAGAAAAACAATGATTGTAAGCTCTGATACCACCTAACAAAAACCCCCACCTTAGAAAGGCTTGCTTGACCTCCCGGTCTTTGGATCTTCATATTCCTCTGAGCCTAAATGGCTCCTTAGTTCCCACTGGAACCTTCAATTCTTATAAATACACAGGTCCTTCTAGAAGTTTTGCCTACGTGAACAAGCACTAGGCATAAACCTGCACTCCTCGTGATCATCAGTGTGACCACTGACTTAACTTGAATGTCTCTTCAGGTTTACGACTTCACGTTTCACGATTTTAGGATTTCTGCTATGAGTCACCCAACTACTCCAATTCCCGAAACCCCGAAATGGCTAATGGTCTCTAGCTCCTCCTTTATGCTTCCTCCATATGACCTCCAACCAGATCCCCGGGCCTCGCCTTTGAGCACATCGAGACTTTGCAACTTACAAGTTCGCGATGCAACTCTTCTCCCCTTTTCTGAAGTCTGAACTTGCGACTTCCTCTCCACAGATCAACAGTCCTGAACCTCCCACGATATGATGGTCCAGATCCTTTTTTCATGAAAATTAGAATTTCATGAATCAGAACTTTGCAACTCTCGATCTCTGAGTCACAACTTCCTCCACACTCCCGACTTCCAAAATGCCGATTTTTCGGATCACATTATCTCTCCTGAGCATGTGAGTGTTGAAATACACTCAGTCTTATCTTCTCTGTTGATCTACTAGATCCAACAGTCCATGGAAAGTCGACGTTTCTCCCTCTGAGAATTTCAACCGTTCGTTCAAGTTCTCAAAGACTCCTCACCAAATACTTGGCATCTTTCCTCCTGAGCTTGGTTTCTGTGAGGTGACTTTGACCCTCTTCCTTCATTTGAACTTTCCAAGTATTTATCCCTCCTGAGCTTTATTCTAGCTGCAAACCCAAGAACCCTAAGGGATGCTTGCATGCACTCCTTGCGGCCTTCACGATAACCTCTGATTATCCAAACACTTCATCTTTGTGCACTCCTTGAAACAAAAGTCCTTCAACCACTTCCTTGGGTTGGAAAAGTCTAAGACTCCAACCTAGCATGCACACGCCTTGCACGGCTCTGTGCTATACTTGCACTTTTGTTGGTATAAGAAAAAATCTATCTCTCATGATTTTCTTTGAGGTAAAACTCAGAATCTCATCGACGCACTCCTTGTGGACCTTCACTGCACTCCTTGCAGGAATTCTCAGGAAAATAAACAATGGAAACTCATATTCTCCCTCTAACAGACTTTATACATTCAACATGAAATCATACACATAAAGCATTAAAACAAATGCTTAACAGATCATATGAGAAAATTGTAAACATACCTTTCAATAGATGCAAACAATAACCATAACAACACCATGAAATTGGATCAAAGCATTCTTATATTAATCCAAGTGCCTATGTACATGGGTTCTATAGAAACAACTATCTTCTCATACAATTCTTACAATCTTTGTTCTTCTCTCCTCTCTTCCTCTACTGCTTAATTACATTGAGAATAATACATTACACTATGAGGGAGCCCTCTTAAGTTTTCCCTCCTACAACTCTAAGCTATCTTATCGAATTAAAATCTCTACAACTACTTTACATTTATTACATTAAATGCCTCCAACTGACAGATGAGAGCAACGCTCAAGATCTTCATTACAATCCCCAAAACATTTAAGAACAATTACATCCTTCTAGCTATTACATTAATGTTTCATCTTTTAAATTTCAAAACGTCTTCAAAATGCACGCTGGTGCGTATCCAGCTGTCCTCCACTTGTGTGTGCTTGTGATTCTCTTGCATCATGCACCCATTATCATATAGAGCTAAATGTGAAAATATCTCCTTAAAGGATAACAAGGATGATTTATTTAGGGGTGAGTGTAACAATGTAGGAGGAAGATGTATATGAGAGTAAATAACATTTCAACACAAGAGTTAAATGATCCTTGATAAAAAGAACATGAAAATATTAGCTCATACCTCTAATTACCTGAAGTGAAAATAATGTTAAGCACATGACAAAGATCATATCACTTTGGCATCAGTACTAGATAAGTAATGTAGTAGGTTTCTGTAGTACCAGAACAGATAGTACTGGAATAGGATAGTACCAAAACATAGTAGTACAGGAACAAAATTCGGTAGTACCAGAACAAAGCAGTACCGAAACATAACGATATCGGAACAAAATTCTGCAGTACCAGAACAGAAAAATGAAAATAAGTAACAGGGGGCAGAAACAGAGTAACAAGATGGATGGTTTTTTATCATTCAAGATGACAACCACTTGACAAAGAAATTCAGTGATAATAGGATGGATGCATTGGTAATCTTAGCAAACAAGAGTGGAATACACATGGAAGTTGCACTTAAAGAAATAATGATGGTGATATTGATAACTTTAGATGGAAACTGTACATGAAAATAACCAAACATTTTAGCACATAATTTCTATAATCCTTAATGGAAAGAATGTAATAACCACCTTGTAACTCCATTCACTGAAGTGTGATTTGTTTAAACAAGGGAAATATCAAGTATAGAACAATTTTACCAAAATTCCACCACAAGTAGTGGACCACAGGCTTAGTATTGGACCACAACATAAAATTGTTTCTTCAGTACCAGATGAAAATTTGATGAGGTATCTGAAGATGTATTCTGCAAACTGGAATTTGTAGGCTTCTCCTTGTGGTTGGCATACTCTGAGTATCAAGTTGTAGAAGATGCTAGCAATTACTGCTGTTGCAGGAAGAAACATATGAATTTGTTATGTTGAAGTATTATGCTAGAAAAACTACAATCAACATATTGATGTAGGAATGTTGAAATTGCAACGGAAGTGTCATAAAATGATTGGGTTCCAAGCTTTGTAGCAAGAAATAAAATGTATTTGGGAAACCTCCTTTTGAGATGCATAAACCTCCTCTTTTTGGAACCAAACTAACCATTTCTTCTGTTGCCACTTCCATTTTATTAGAAAATAAACCTAACTACTATTGTCTCAGCAACCACTCCCCCATGCCTGAGGTTTTGCATGGCCTCATGGAAACAATGTGAGATGCTAAAAAAAGGCTTCTCAGAGGGTTGCAGACATCTACTAAAAACAAACCAATATAACTAATTAAAACTAGATTTGTATCCATGCTTACAAACATAAAATTCAGGGAAAATGTCAAAAGTTTAATTATTAGCTATGAATAAAATAGATCAGAATTAACATTCAGTTTTAATTTCTATTAAAAAGATCACTTAATCGATCATCCTTGTGAAACAGTGGTCTTAAAATAGATAGGTAAGGATAAAACATGAATGCATCTTTTTTTAACAACTTAAGGAAAAAGAAGAAATTTGAAGAAATAGGTCATGAAGCAATCCCTTAAGTGTTATCTTCCATTGACAAGGATGCCTTCTCCACTTTTGAAACCCTTCCAGTATTATGTGTGCATTCGAAGGATGAAGAGATTACCTTCTCATAAAATTCCAAACAAAATTATCATAACTTTTAGAAAGAAATCTACTATAGGAACAAAAGATCTTAAACGGATTGCTTTATTAGCTTTTGACATTCCATTGTATGAAAAGTATGAAAGATAATTTGCATTGCATTTATGTGAAACATTTATTTATTTATTTACTTATCCTACTCTAATTGAACAAAAGAAAATTCCCATCAAGTATAGGAATACTTCCAGTGAAACCATGTGTGTAACAGGGTTAGAAATATATCCATACTCAAGTTTAAAAGATAAATTTTAATGCATACTGGAGTATGAAGGACCAACTTCTTTGATGATGAGATCAAAAAATAATGAAAAGTAAAAGAGTAGTGTGACCTGACAACTAATTGGAACCATATTTCAATAGGATCATGATATTCTTCTTTATCTTCTTTTTTTAGGTCATACAACATGTGTTCCTTTTCCATGCTACGCAGATTATCTTCTTCAAGATGATTGGTCTTTGGAGAACATACGAGATCTGTTGAGAGGCATGCTAAGAACTCCTCAATCTCAAGTTCCAATGGTTTCTCTCCATTGAATTCTATCCCTGAGAAGCGGATATCCATCCCAGTTGCTGCTAGAATGTGAGAAAGTTCTTGGAAGAACATTCTTCAAGCTCTTGGTCATCCTTGAATTAATCTAGTTGGTTGATGATTCATGTCTCACAACACAAATTAGTACTCGGGGGTTCTTACATCACCCCAAACATGATTTATCATCAAAGATCTAAATTTTTAAACTATTTGTAAAAATAAAACACACCAAACTTGAACTCCTTGCGTTACTGGGACCCTATTGTCACCAGGTTATCAGTTTGCACAAGTTTCCTCCATAAATAAAACTAAATTTGCATAAAACAAGGAAAAACACACTTTCATTAAAAGAAAAACACACTTGCATGAAAGGAAGAGGACAGCCTAACTTTGGAGAAACCCCACTAAAGTGGATGTGTGGGCTCTTCCCTCATGTCTTACCGTCTTCTCTCCGCTCATAACAAGTATTTTCATTAGAGGCTCATGAAATGGATAGATGAACTTAGATCTAGCTTCTTGTAGCATTTGAAACAACAATCAACAATTCACTTTATTCACTCTTAGAAGGAAATCAATCATAACAATATCAATTCCAATCAAACATTCTTTAATTTAGGAAACAGTAAATATGATTGAGAGACTTCATTACATGGAACATGAAGGTGAGAGATGAAGTCTTATGGTTCCTGCACCTACTAAGAACATCACAATCATAAATTCAAAATAATAACAATTGCTCACTTAACAATCCCACACATCTATAAAAATATTATCAATTAAATATCAATCTGCATAAATGGAAATGGAATTATCTATTACGCTCAATGTACAACCATTTACTCACACTGATTCAAAATCAAATAAATCTGTATTGTACTTAGAATGCATTTAAAATCATCTACAACACACACAACTATTAAGTGTTCACACTCACACAATTGAATTACAACACACAAAGACAGATACAGGTAGGCTTACCTTGGTCAGGGTGGTGGGCCCTTGCCTAACCAATAAGGTACCTCTAAAGAAATTGCATACTAAAACACTTTACTCATTCCCATGAATCGCACAAAATATCATTTGTATTCCTTCAATTGATCGATTGAATCAACAGTTCAACATTTCATTCAGCATAAGAATGTGTATCCCCCCCTACTTTCTACTTCTTCCTTCATATTTATACAAGGAAATTTAATGGGGATGGATAAGAACAAATCCCCCAACTCAGAATTTGTTTAAACTATTTATGCACAAAATCTGGGTTTTCACTAGATATTACAAATTCGGGTTAAAGATCCTTCAATATCTTTTTATCTGTTATGAATTTTGAGAAACAATTTATTGGTTTTGTAGCTAGATATATTTTCTAAAAACTAATTTAAGGGTTTTGTAATATATGCTTCCATCTGCACCAAAATCAAGGTGTAATATGGAAGTTTAGAAATATTTGATGATTTTAGGATGAATCGTTCCCCTTGAGATGGATTTCCACACGTGTGATATGGGTGAATTATAACTCATGTTTACGCATGAAAATGTCGCTCTGGACAAAACCCATGTTCCCAAATTTTGATATTCATATTTATATGCACGAAAAGTGAGGTGAAAATCTAGTACTGGAATCTTGTAGGATGTTGGTACCAGAATCCTGTAGGCGAAGGTTTAGTACCAGAATAGCACAGTCATAATTTGGGTACTGGACCAATGCAATGGTAGTATCAGATGGAGCCAGTACCGGAAGAGGCGCAGAGATGGTACCAGAAGAGGCACAGAGCTGGTACCAGATCAACGCAGAGTACCAGATTAGGCGGAGTACCAGATCAGTGGATTATTGAATCAAGCGGAGTACTAGATCGATGGGTTGCTGCAGTACCAGATCAATCAAAGTACTAGATCAGTGGGTTTTTGTAGTACCGTATCAAGTGGAGTATCGGATCAGTGGGTTGTTGTAGTACCAGACTAGTGGTAGTATCAGATGGTGCTTCTTAATTAATAGTCAAAGTAATTAGAAGCATAATAATCATTAATTATTCAATTCTAACCATTAATAAACCACATAAATCATGAATAAATGAATATTACCTCATGTACAAAACAATTGTTAAATGGCATGTCTATTGAGGAAAATAGGCATATAGTGTCAAGGAAAATAGGTAGAGAGTGCATATTTATGAGTCAAAATTGGTTAGGATATGGGACAAGATAAGGAAATTGGAGGTGACAAAAATGAGGCTCAACAATATACATGTGACAAACTTATGTACTGACACATATCGGAACCAAGAAAATAAGTCCCTCCAATTGGTCCTCTGTCACTTCAATCCTCCACCAAAGGAAAGCTCATATAAAGGAGAAAATGAGGTTCGCCATCACAAAAAAGGAAGAGCTTTAGGGATGAACAATGAGTTCATGCTTTCAAGGATAAAGGGATACAGACTCAATATGAAGTGAAATTTCTCCAGAGGGTCTGTTCTCTCAAAGTTGAATTCCCTCCTCCAAGGCTTGGATACGGCTCAATTTATAGCCCTCAAATGGAACTGAAGGGCTAAGTCGGAGCATTTCCAGTATATGGAAGGTCAAGGATCATGGATCCTGTGACATAGCATGGAAACCCGACACAATTTTTAATTTTGAGCACCAAACCCGATGTACACAGGATGAGAAACATGTGTATACATTTTTTGTCTAACTGATAGGGCATGTATATGTGGAAAAATGTGTTTTTTTGTCTCTGGAAGGTACAAAAGGGGACTTCAAGTTTGCATAGGGAAATGAAAATTCAATCCAAGCAAATTGCATGGGGTGAGGAAACATTTGTTGTAATATATGCCCCCTAATGTCTGAGTTCAAAGGAGTATCTGCAATAGTCAAAATACATTATAATTCCTAGAAGTTGAGTAATGGAGACTTAGCTAGAAGTGATAGTTACTCATGAGAATATTACAATCCATAATGACTTTGTAAACATAGTTGTCAATCTAAATTACACTGCAGATCCATGTGGAAATATACCAAATAGTTGTTCATGGCCATGAATAGGAAATACAAAGCGAACATATTCCATAGGATATCATAGTCACGAACAAGGCCCAGTGGAAACCAGTCTCAAAATCAATCTGAAGATATTTGTATAAAATGGAGTAAAATCGGATCTCCCATGATCACTGAAGTCATATAGGTACTGGTCCAATGAAAGACAACAAAAGATTAGGGAAGTTGCTATTTTAATTTGGAGGTCTTCTACACTAACTATCGAAGGTGCAAGTCTACATTATGTGAATAGAGGAGTTGAGGTCGAACACAATGAGACTTAGTTTGATTATCGGTCATTAAGGTATACCGTTAACAAATGTGAGACAACCTACCGATAATGAAAGTAGGTATCAAGGAAACGAGTACATTCTTACAAGTGTGAATAAGGGTGTTGAGGTCGAACACTTGAAGAATCCATCAATTAGGAGACATTGATGAATTCCCAACTATTGATGGAGGGAGAACCTGCCACTGATGACTGCAAGCCTCTAGGTACTCATAGGAATCTAGGTGTCATTTCCAAAATAGATGATTTGAAGTTGATGGAAGGAGACTCGTTGAAAGGAGAGAATTAATGCATATCTCATCAGTCAGCACGAGGTACAAAGAAATAGCTTGATTATTAAGAGGAGCTCAGATGAATAGGATGTTCATGAACCAAAGAGCCTGTGCATCTCCCGTATGCACCATATGAAAGTAGTGCACAAAATAGACCCTCTGAATAGAAGTTGATGAGGAATACTACCGAAAAAGGGGAGGAAACCACCAATTAGGCTAATTGAATATAAGACACTACACAAATCCCAATGTGTGAATAGATTTTGTATCGTCGAACACAAGGGAAACCCCCCAGTCAGTGACCAATGAGGAAATGTCGACTGTTGGGTTCAAGGTTACCTACCCATAATGACAGTAGGATCAGGGTGCATGGTAGGACTACAACTTAATGTGACTCTGAGACACACTAAGGGTATGGTTGACATGCAAAGTCAAGAGTTCTGAGAAATGGCTGACATAGTCTTATAAACATCCTTTGAACAAGAGCATGAGACATATGGATAAATCAGGAAGCATATACCTGATGATAAAAATTCGTGATGCAAGAGGCATCAACGAACTCTCCATAGGGACTGGAAGAATAACCAGTCGGAGAAGTAAACTCTATGTAATGAGCTCAGCTTCCTAAGGTCGTGCTTAAACCCAAACTTTGGATGACAATGGACTCAAAAGTTTTTTCTCTGTTCAAAGGTGACATGATTGTTTCTGTTCTAAGATAATATTCTTTTCCCAACCATCTTTTTTTGTTTTTTGCATAGGAAAAGAAATTCTATGATACAAGAGAGGAAACAAGTGTCATGAGTAAGCAACTATATCCAAATAGTGGAACATACCTATCCTCAATGAAAGGAAGTGCATGTGGGGCATGGACACTCGGGGGGATGTTTCCTCTTAGGGTACAGAGTGTCAAGCTGCAAAGGATATGTAAAAAAGGCTCTTCTTGGATAGTGATGAAAATTGTTGAGGTAAGAGGATTATAATGAGAAATAATGAACCGTCAATAGGCTCAATACTACAAGCAATATGATGGAATTTGATTACAACTTAACTCCAAAGAAATTCCTTTTTCATATATTTAGTCCCCTAAGCCCGAAAAAGTATAAAATAATACCCAGGAGAGCTCTTCTAGCCAATGGTGACTAGAATATTCCTTTTTTGTAACTAGTATAATTTGTTTGAAAAAGGGTTATACTTACACCAAATAAATGTCCTTTCAAATCCATTTAACAAGTGTAAAATATACAAGTTCACTCGACAATCTTTTCATTTTTTAGACAGTCGGAAAAGAGCTTAACTAAGACTCGGGGGGGGTCCCATAGGTAAAGGTCAGAATGCTTGTGAGTAAGAATATGGGGTTCAAATGTAAATTCGTATCGGAATTGTCAGGAAATTCCGGTCTTGTGGAAAAACTTCTACATGGGCACCAAATAGCAAAAAGGTTCTAACTAGGGAACCCATGTTTGGTAAGCCTCTACCACTTATTAACAAAACTTCTAGTAGTAGTAAGAAGGTTCTGTGTAGCTAATAAATGGGTTTGTACCTAAAGCATATGGATCACAGTCATAAGAAAATGCAAGAGTGAAAAAATGGAGTGACAACCTATCCTCTATGTTGGTGAAAGAGAATACTTTCCGAAGGCATGAACGTGTAGTATGATGCTAGAAACTGCAAAAATACTGGACAAAAACCACCAAAACCAATTCTTTCCACTATACTCTTAGTCCACAAGGTCAAAAATTAGCATAAACAATATAGAGTGGGTAAAATATTTTCTACTAATAGTAAAAATAGGTCGTTTTACCATACCATTTTATTTTTTCACCCACATAGTGCATTTTAGGCCATTTCCCCCTCAATCCTCAAGTGTCGATTGCGGGAGATAATATCAATGGAATTAGCAACCATATGGACCAAGGAGAAGGGGAGACTAGTAGGGTTGCTAAGGCAAACCCATCACCACCACCTGATCCTGGATCTCCTATGATAGGAGAAGGTATACCTGAAATCCCAGATAGAGGTAGTGCGATTAAATCCCCTAGGGGATCAAGTAATCAATCACCCCAAATAGAACACCCAGACCAAGAAATTCCTAAATATTATTGGCATATTTTCAACCAAATGGTGCAACCAAATCAACCATGAGCTTAGAATTCCACTTTGGAATATCCGATAGTTGATCCAGTTTCTAATGCCCCCATGAAAGCAATCCCATTACAAAATCTGCCAACCTTTCATGGATTAATTTCAGAAGACCCTGATGTGCTTCTATTTGAATTTGATGTCTTGTGTAGAGGATATGATTACACCTATGAACCTCAGAAACTGAATTTGTTCCCTTCTACCTTGAAAGGATAAGATTTACACTAGTTTATGGGATTAGGAGGGGGAATTATAAACTCATGGTATGAAATGAAACAAGCCTTCTTAACGAAATATCAGGATTATTGTAGAACCAGGGATCTAAAAGATGAAATATTTCGAATGACTGCAAAGGAAAACAAGACATTAGAAGAATATGTTGAAAGGTTTCAATATAATTTGCAAAGATCTCCTTATGATACATTACCAGGTGAGGTACTTAAAGCCACTTTGATAAAAGGAATGAAGGATGAATGGGTAGAAACACTAAATTTAATGGGAAAGGGTGATATTTATCAAGAGACTTATGATAACATTGTCCATCTATGCATCAGGTGCTTGCGTGGGAGTACACAGACCAGATTAGGGATATGCACTCCCCTCACTAGAAATAGCAACATTACAAGCGGGGGGTTACTCGAGCAGAAGTCGGTAATTTTTTAGAAAAAATCAAAATTGACATTCTGAGCACTCTGAATACACAGTTGGATGTTTTTTAGGATAAATAGAAACAAGCAGAAGTAAAACAAACCTTTGCCATATTTTTCCACCGATGCAGAAAGAAACATGGTCTGAGGGAATGCCCTTTGGATGTAGTTTGGTATTGCACCATTTATGCCAAAGATAATGCAACAGAGAAATGTCCATCGCTCCCAGGACTAAAATTTTTCTTTAGAGAAGAAGAAGAGGAAACATAACCGTTATACCTGATGGCTCAGTGTCGCCAATGGCAGGCCCGTTGCCTAGGTACACTACAGGATCCCTCTTCTTTCTTCTCTAGGAAGTATAATCAACAACAAAATTTTGGAAACAAATTGTAGGGCCAGCCATTTGCTAACCCTACCTGGGAGTCCCAGCAATATCCTAATGCACCCTAGTCAAATCAATCTGCTACAAATCCCACCTGGCCAAATCAATCTGCTACAAATTCCACCTAGCCAAACTTGCAATATCCTACCCCATCCTTGAAAAATCCAAGTAATAACCCCTATCCTTCACAGTGGACTAGCACAGCTTCCCAAGGCCCCAATTGGAATCAAAACTGCCAGTGTCTCATGGGGATGACCAATCAACCCATGAGGGTGGCACCCCAAGCTCATCCCAGTTTACAAGAACCACTCCAATTACCCCAGAACCCTCAACCTCAATTGAGTCCTCAATTACCATCCCAACCCAATCCAAATCCTAATAATAGATCATCCCAGCTTGTACAAATTATTGAGAATTTGGACGGGGAGATCAACTTTGTAGGGTGCAATCAACTTTGATTGAGTTCAGGGTGCATAATTTCTCTTGAAGAAAATAACATTCATCGAGAGAAAGAGAATGAAAATATACAACCAACAATGACATCCTCAACTGTGTTCATAACGGAATAAGTAGAACAAGAAGGAAACACAGATGAGCCACAAAATTCTGATAAAGACACGACCCCTTCTCTCTCGTTCCCCAAAATGTTGATGATAGAAAAATCAACTATATATCCTAGCCTTGACATTGTAGGGGAAATAAAGAATCTATATGTTAATATCCCACTCCTGTAGGCTCTGTAAGACATCCCAATTTATGCAAAGACAATTAAGGAATTATGTGGGAATAAGCCTGTCAGAAAAGTTAAAAATTCATCATCAACGGTTCACCTGGTAGGAGCCTTATCTGATCTCATTCTAGGAAGATAGGAACCAGCGAATCCCATAGTAACAGTTCAAATAAAGGGTTGTTCTTTTCCAAATACACTAGTGGATTTGGGGGAAGCCATTAATATCTTGACCATAGAAACTTGCAACATCTTGGGTTTCACCTCCTTCGAGCCTAATCCAATTATGTTACAATTGGCTAATCAATCAGTAGTTAAACCAGTTGGTACATTACAGGACATAGCAATTTTAGTTGACTCTTGGGAATATCCAGTTGATTTCCTCATTATCAACCCAAGAGGTGGAATCGATGGACATCCGATAATACTGGGAATACCATGGCTCGCAATAGAATATGCATACATAGGATGTCGCATGGGAAACATGACAATTTCTAGAGGAGGTGCTACAAAGAGCCTCATCCTGTATCCTCCAGCTAAACCAAGCCCATCCATTGTACACCAGTAGTTTCCACCACCTAGATATCCAGAAACGGATCTATGATCCCCTCTCACACTGGAAGAAGCTTTCGGACTCAAGAACCAACTAGAAGATTATGTGATCAACATCTTCATTAATATCCCATCCATTGTAAGTAACATGACATGCCAAATGTTAAAAGTTGTGTTAGATAATGAAGCGCAGAGAGATCCTTTGGAAGAATTGATGGAAAAACAAATCCCCACTACCGTTGTCCATAACATCAAATCAATTGAAATTGCACCAGGAAGGTTTATGAATATTAATGCTAATTTAAATGAGCAACAACAACACAAATTAATTCAGATCCTTTCTAAATATCAGAAGGCTTTTGCCTGGGAATATCCTGACATGAAGGGAATCGATCCCCAACTCTGTACACATCATATCTATATTTAAAAAGATGCCCTACCCATCCGACATCCCCAATGAAGATTGAACCCTCATCTCAAGGATGTTGTTAAAGAAGAGTTACAAAAACTATTGGATGTTGATTTTATATATCCTATCTCAGATAGTCGGTGGGTCTCCCCACTAGTAATCGTCCCCAAAAATAATGGGAAATGGTGAATCTGTGTAGACTACAGAGAGCTCAATAAAGCTACCCAGAAATATCACTTTCCCTTACCCTTTATTGATTAAGTCCTTGACACTTTGGAAGGGAAGAAGTTCTTCTCCTTCCTAGATGGTTTTAGTGGCTATAATCAGATCCAGATTGCCCTGAAAGACCAAGATAAAACTACATTTACATGTCCCTGGGGTACCTTTGCATATAGAATATTTCCCTTTGGGTTATGCACTGCTCCAGCCACATTCCACAGGGCCATTCTGAGCATATTTTCTGATCTGATTAATGAAGGACTTGAAGTTTACATGGATGATTTCACCCCTTATGGCACTGATTTTGATCAAGCTCTGAGCAATATAGAGAAAGTAATGGAACTATGCATTTCTACTAGGCTTTTTTTTATTCATGAGAAATGTCATAGGATGATGATCGAAGGTGTGGTACTGGGAAAATATGGTTTTGCAGAGGGAATCAAGGTACACCCAACAAAAATAGAGGTAATCCTTAATCTACCTACCCCCCAAACACAAACTGAGGTACGTAGTTTCCTTGGCGTTGCAAGATATTACCGCAGATTCATAGAAAAAATTTCAAGAACAACCACTCCTTTAAATTCTTTAACTGGTAATGCAGAATTTCAGTGGTCTGACAAGTGTGATGTTGCATTTGCAGGACTTAAAAATCTCGTCTCAACAGCACCGGTGTTGAGAGGACCAAACTGGAAATTGCCATTTCATATTTCTACAGATGCATCGGATATCGCCATAGGAACTGTCCTTGGGCATGAAGAAGAAAAGAAACCTTATGCTATTTACTATATTAGAAAAAATCTCACTCCTATTGAGTTAAATTATACGGTAACAAAAAAAAAAATCAGTCGTTATACATGCTATTAATAAATTCTGCCACTATATAACAGGCTACCCAGCTATTTTGTATACTAATCATTCTGCTATTAAATATCTAGCTAACAAACCAATCACTAATGGAAGGGTTACTCAGTGGTTTTTACTATTGCGGCAATTCAACATCACCATCAAGGACAGACACGGAAGGGAGAATATCGTCGCAGATTTCTTATCTCGCATACCCAAAACAGATGATTCTATGACAGTGGAGGACCAATTTCCAGACGAACACCTGTTCGCAATCACTATTAAAACACCATGGTATGATTATGTGGCTAATTATTTGGTAGCTGGGAAACTACCAGCGCATCTATCACCAAGAGAAAGGAAATTGATCGTCCAACGCAGTGCATGATTCGCTTGGATTGGTGGATATTTGTTCCACACAGGGGTTGATCTCCAGATCCGAAGATGTGTAAGGGAGGATGAAATTTATGATATTCTGAAGGCGGGTCATGATGAGCCCTGTGGTGGACATTTTGCAGAACAGAGAACTAGGCATAAGATTTTACAGATGGGCTACTATTGGCCCTCAATATTTAAGGATGTGAAAAAATATGTCCGGGCCTGCGATAGCTGTCAAAGGATGGGTCGACTTGGCCAAGCTAATGAAATTGCACTTCAAGCACAAATAGTTGCAGAACCTTTTGAAATATGGGAATTGGATTTTTTTGGCCTCTTCAATCCAAATCAAACTAGAAGGCTTAGATTTTAGTTGCAACAGACTATATGACCAAATGGGTAGAGGCGGAAGACTTGACAAACGCAACAGAGGAAGCAGTCATTAAATTTCCTTTTGAAATATGTGTACGCTATGGATTACCTAGGGAAGTAATCACTAACGGAGGGTAGCAATTTACATCTCATAGAATCATGACAAACCTGAGAAATTATCACATCAAGAATAGAGTTACTTCCCCCTACCACCCACAAGAAAATGGACAAGTAGAAAGTACCAATAAAGTCTTGGAGGAAATTTTGACAAAAACAGACTCAACAAACTGTCAGAATTGGGTAGTCAAGCTTCCAAATGCCTTATGGGCCTATCGTACGACATGGCGTAACACTACTGGATACTCCCCTTATCATATAGTTTATGGCAAAGAACCCATCTTCCCAATTGAATTTGAGATCAAGACTCTAAGGATGGCCCAGGAAATTGGAGTGGATCTCACAGAGGCATATAAACAACGCTTACAACAACTCAATGAGTTAGATGAAGCACGCATGTTTTCCCTACATTGCACAACTATTATTCAGCAGCAGTGAACTAGCTGGCATGATAAACATATCAAGAAGAAATCCTTCCAGAAATGTGATTAGACGCTTCTCTATGATTCTAGATTTCAGGATTTTCCTAGAAAATTACAGATAAGGTGGCTCAGAACATATGAAATCTATGAAGTTCATGATAACGACACTGCCACCTTAATAACCATCGATGGATTTGGTTCTCCTTTTCTAGTAAATGGACATTGGTTACGACTCTACCATCGGTTGCTTTCAAGAGAATCCTTTTGCCAAGAAATAAGTAGGGATCCTACTGTTCATATTTTTGATGGCTGGGAAGGTAACCCAGTAGCCTCAACTTCATAAAATGATTATTCTTATTAAGCATTGTACATATTGTATATAGTTTTATTTACAGATTTGATTGAGTTTTTTGTTTTTTAAAGGTCACTCGAGAGAATAGGAACTAGGAAAGATGACTGTAATGAGTATAATTAGCACTCTTTTATGTTCCTCGCTCATACAAAATCCTAGTAAATATAAACCCTGTTTTCATAGAAAATGAACATATTTGCATAACGATAAACAGACCATCCAATACTTCAATTATTGAATAAAATTACCCATAGAAATTAAACAAATTTAGTTTATGACTAATCAATCATAGATTCACTAAAACAAGAATGACTGTGGGGGGTTTCCAAATCACTTAGCTAGATGGTTAAAATCTGAACATCATCGTCGTTGTTTGTTTAAAATGAAACAACTGTTGTTCCTTTGAATGATTGTTGATCCCTTTGCCTATGGTTTTCGTTCCTTTGAAAGGAACAACTGTTGTACCTTTGAGAGATTGGTGTTCCCTTTATAATCACTGATGTTCCTTTTTCAGATAGCGTTGTTCATTCAAAAGGAACATTTGTTGTCCCTTCTGCGTTTTTTCCTTATTGTTGTTCCTTTTTAGTCATGATTCTTTAAGCATGCCATTATTACGACAGTCACTCCTTTGGGTATGACCTTCATTAATTAATTTTCATCAACACTACTTCTAATGATCATAAGTAACGATTTGTCATTTTTATGTGGACTATTTAACATACCTTATCGAATTTTTTTTGGATTAATTTCTCCGAATTATCTTAAAAATTGTTCATAATTAATTTACCACCATAATTTGTTTCATTTCCCTATATATCTACATATACCGGAATGATAATTTGCCTTCATATTAAAACAAGGAGTCTAAAGCACATTTTTTACCTGGCATTCTTACACTTCTTACGCCATCCCTCACTCTTAAGGAGTAGATGATCCTCCCTTAATAGAACCAAAATAAAAAAAATTATAAGTAATAAAAATTCTCCCACAACGGATAGGGGGTCTCATCATGAGCCAACCTACAACGATCATCAGATAATAACATAAGTTACATTCCCACTATGGATACGAAAACAGGGTAATGGCCTTTGGAATTTTTTTTCGTCAAAGGATAAGAGGTCTCATCACGAGCTGACTTTTTCACTTAAGTTACAATCTAGTGAGTGGAATTATCATTATCTGGCTACCAAACAAGGATAGTGGTCTTTTTTGGAAAAGATGATTCAAACTATTTATTAAGGATATAGGCTCATCTATGGGTTAAAAGGAAACCCTGTCGAGGTTATGAACGCCTGCTGGCAGCAGTGGCTCTGCCTATGGTATCAAAGTTTATCTTTAAAACGCTAAGTATTTTGTGTGTTCCTAGATTTTCTTTCTAAAAAATGAGGTTGTCATTCTGTTTATATCCAATAACAAGGCAAAGTTACAATGTTATGATATGTGGAAAATTTCTAAAAAATATATGAACAAATTCAAAAATCATTCGAAATCTTTTTCCTTAAACATTTTTTAATATAGGCATGTCAATTATAACTTCCCACGCAAAGTGATGATTGTTCATAATTGTCGTTAAAGTTCTTTTTGAAAATTATTAATGATTGTTTTTCCCAGCGGTAGCGACGACATAGTAATCACACCTCACATGAACCACCTACCATCATTACACTCGTACTTTTGACGGTCGATGTCGACCTTTCCATTTATGAGGGGGAAGATATTCTGCACATTTTCCGATAAATCATAATGATCGTAATAAATGGGAAAATTCACATTTTTTACACTTGTTGTTCTATGATATTTTTTATTTCTGGTAATATTGCTCCCAAATCTGGTTGAACTAAGCTATAGCAAGGAACGATATCCATCCACACCTGCTCACAGAAAACATGGGTGGCCGAAGTGTACAATGAGAGCCCACATTACTGCAGGTAACTGAGCATGCAAGAGAAATTTTACACCGTCTGGGGTGGACATAGTACTTCAACAGGTTGCAAGGATATGACATGAATATCACATTCACATTCTTTCAGAACTTGCAGAGAGGAGTCTCCATGGTCCTAGATATAGGAATTCCGGTCACTGAGGAAATCATAGCAGAGGTCACAGGTCTCCCCAACACAGACATACAATGGAATGGGAAGTACACAACGCTCAAAGAGGTCATGGAATATTTTGTAGACTGCTGAGAAGAAATTTATAAAAAGGGAAAGGGACTCAATCCCAGTGCTCTTAGTGAGCAATGGAGGGAATTAGCTGGAGTAATACAAAGTTATATTTCCTTTGACGGGAGGTACAATGTGGTGCAGCCGTGTCACCTCAAATTGTTAGTAGCACTCAAACAGAGGTTAGTAATCAATTTACCATTTTTCTTAAATTCCATGTTACATGAGGTTGTTTCAAGAACTCAAAAGGCTAAAGACCCTGTCACTATAATCAACCACCATGGATTAGTAAAGATGATAGTAAATAGGGCCCTGCGCCAAACTCAAATAACCTGGGGTGATATAATTGAGGTTGATAGGCCTATACAAATAGAATAACCAAAATTGCACCATGAAAATCCCCCACATGGAATTGACATAGCAAAGGAAGGGGGAGATAACGCCCAAATGGAAGTTCCATTACCCCAGCCCGAAATTGAGACAGCTTGGGAAGGAAGAAACAATACCCAAGTAGAAGCTCCATTACCTCAGCCTAAAATTGAGGCAGACCCCATCCAATTTGCAGAGACTCAGACCTCACAGGCAGAGACATCAAAGCAAAAGAGAAAAAAAGAAAAAAAAGAAGAAAAAAAAAAATCCAATTTGTTGTCCCTAAAACCTCCACTAAGAAGAAAAGAAGAAGAAAAATGATAGCACAGCGTAGAGAATCCCAGGAAATGGTAAAGACGGAGAAGTCCTCATATGAAAATATTCAGGAAATCTGTAAGGTAGCTAGAGAGGTAGTGGGGGGGCCCAGAGGGCCCATAGTGATAATAGTGGAGGTCATTCAATGTAAGGTGGACTAGGTCCACTATATTATTAAATAAGACCCACTATGGTAGTTAGATATAATAAATGT
>ML794150.1:0-20025 GCA_009831015.1 Picea engelmannii
TAAGTACATCATCCTTCTTCTCTTGTCCTTTCAATACTTTAGAACTAGGGAAAGAGTAGTATTCTGTCACTGTTTGTTCCAGATCCAGGTGGATCTGGGGAGATCGGTTTGTGTCCGCACTTACGGATTTATCCTAAAACAAATATATACAGAGTTAATCAACCTCTAAATATCACCTTCTTCTCAAAATCAAACTTTCTTTAGGGGAAAGAAGTCACGAGATTGTCAGTTTTAGTTCTTCCCCAGTGGAGTCGCCATTGATGTTAGCACTCGGTAAATTTCCTAGAGGTTGAAAAAGAAGAAATCTACAAAGGTAACCTTAACCAACCACTTTTAAAGTTGGGATCTAGCCCTTCCAGCTTCAGAGAGAGATCTCTCTATAAGATTTAACTTTGTTTGAAAGATATTAGGCTAGGTAAAGGCACGAGTTTTGTTTTGTTGTAAAAGGTTTTTTAAAGTTGGTTGAGACAAATTACACATCCATTGGGATATGGGGTCTGTACTTAATAAAATCTGAGATGCAACCAGAAACGCAGAAGAAAACTTTCACAAGGCGAGATAACAAGTTTCACTGGATCTTTAATAATTTAAGTGATGGACAGAAGAAACATAAGGAAAATAACTTCAATTAACAAGCACTTAAGAATCTCTTAACTGAAGATATTTTAGAAGATGAACATTTAAATATATAGAATCGGAAACAGGGTATCAAGGATAAATCCTGCAGCATAACGCTATTCGTATAGATTATTTATAGAAAAACAAGATGATCACATAGCAAGGAAACATTTAACTAAGAAAATCACATCACCAACGAAACATGCGCAAGAATCCTGTAATATGCCTCTTCTTTATTAATGGTGGATCTCGTCAAAAATGCTACAACTCGATAACAAGTGGGTATGCAAATCAACAACCCTTGATAAATTGGAAAGTGAAGTATTTATGAGTCAAAATACATACGATCCTGTCATAACCGATCAGGACGTGTTCATGCTATTTTTAGAAAAACCAACTTAACTAAGCAAAACTGTTTTGATGATTCATCACAACTGTATACTGAAATTCAGGGGTAGACCGTTGGTGAGGTGCCTTCGCCACCTCTGCTGACAGGACAGATGACTGGAACTAACAACTCATTTACTAATCTAGTAGATCACACAGCTCTTCCCATCTGATATGACCTGGCATTGTGATTTTGAGTAATCTCTGGTACACTTCGTCCATGTCTGTGTACTTAGAAAATGTAGGCTTGACGATGAAGATGTGCTTAATTTCATGTTGGATACTGATGTCCATCTGCAAGGCTTCCATGAAGGCACGTCCAGTGATGTTTGTCTGTATTCCTGCGAACTTAGCACTATCCTTGGACACTTCAATCAACCTTTTCTTGTAATCGGGAAGCATCATCAACCTGTCATTTATGACCTTCATGCCAGGCAGGCCTTTCTTTTGCAGGGCATCAATTTTGTGGAAGAACTTCTGCACTCCTTGGTCCATGACTTGGATATTCTCTTCTAGCTACAGCATGAGACCTCTTTTGGTCAGAACTCTTTTTACTTCTAATATGGTTTCTGTCCTGTCTTCAATTTTCAGCTCCTCGAGTTCCTCCCGAGTCTTAGAATTCAGGAACCTTATTATTTCATTGGCCTGAGCTGGCATGTCACCCAGTTCAGTCCTAATTTTCTCTACGGCCTGTTTTCTCCTCTCGAGCAACTCGTTCTGCTCGAACATGATCTGAACCATTGGCCAGATTTCATTGATGGACTTAGAGATATCAGTCCACACAAGTTCTTTAACTTCGGCCAAGGTCTTTCCGGCCAATGTCTGTTTCTGGAGTTGCTGTAGCTCCTTCCTTATCTGCTCGTTCACCTGCTTTTCGTTTGACAGACTTGTCTGAAAGGAATTCTTCAGTTCCTGGAGATTTTCCAATTCTTTCTTAAGATTGTTGATTTCTGACTCTTGCAGGTTCATTCTTTCCATAGACTTGGTCAGGTCAGTATCTCCTTCTGGAAGGGGAGCTGTTGTTGCAGATGGAACGACTGTCACCGTTGTGGTTGCAATTGGAACAACGCTCATTGGAATGCCTTCCATTGGCTTTGCCTGCTCTCTCTCCTTGAGCAGTCTCTCCATCTCTACCTCCATCTCCTTTAATTGCGCACTCTGCTCCAGCAGTAACTTCAACATTTCATCTTTTTCGCCTTCTCTTTCAACTATTTCCTTTGTCTGTGGGTCCTCTGTTGGAGGGAGCTTCAGCTGTTTTCTCAAAGCGGCTATGTCAGCATTCTTCTTTTTGATCATCTCCTCAGCAGCTTTGACGTTCGCAGGATCGTATCCTATATTGAGGACCAACTCCTCCAGTGTTTTTATCTTGTTATCTTTCGCGAAGGAAGAGATTTTTTCCAGCTTCAGCTGGGTCTGGGCATTGCTCAAAGCTATGCGAAACTTTGACGCAGAAGTTGCAACGCGGGCTAACGTGTGGGAGATCATCTCCCCAATTTTCTTATGCAGATCCATCTAATCTGCCGGATGCACATCTTTTGCTTGAAACTCGAATGTTGACCTCTTGTAGTCGGATATCACCTTTGGATCAGGCACTTGTGCATGGAGGAACGCCAGGTGCATCCTACCTTTCTCTGTATCAAAGGCTGAGAGAAGTTTGTGCTGGGCCGTGGATGACTGCTTCTGGAATTGTGCATAAGTGCTATTGGTGAGCGACTGGTTCCTCTTTCGGATCGTGTCATATTTTTCAAAAATGCCCAATTTGGGCCTAGTGCTACTTGGTGGAGTATCCAATGGAGAATCTGAGGATTTTATTTCTTTTATCCCTTCCTTATGCTGACTGGAGCCAAAAGGAAAACTGAGCTGCTTGGACCTAGTGGTGGTCACTGTGGTAAGTGGGACCTCTTGCTCCATTGTTGTGCCTGTCGTTGGAGTTGTCCTCGACTTTTTGGAGTGCGATTTAAATTCCTCCGGGGACACCTCTGTTACTGGGGAAGGTGATTCTTGCTGGGGCCTCTTTTCCTTGGCATTTTGAGGTGTGGCCGCGGGTTGTGCACTTGTTGAGGGTACCTACTCTTTCATCCCGACAGTCGGTTCCGCGTCCATCAATGTATCAGGCTCCCATTCTACTTGATTAGCAAATTTTTCGATTTCAGGCCTGGGCTCATGCACATATGGAGCATTCTTATTCTTGACTCTCATCTCAGAAATAATGTCGTAGGGATCATAATGCCAGGTGAATCTTGTCCTAAATTTCATTTCCCTCAAAAGTCTATCTGCTTCATCACCTGCGCCTCTGCTATTGCAGATGAAAGAGCCTATCTGCCCTTTAATCCACAATTGTTGCTTCTTTTTGAGAGAGACAAAGTGAATATCATCAGAATTCATAATTTGTCTAATGTATTCCAAAGCGAAAATCCTTACCGGTATGTATCTCGGAAGCCTGAATGGTGCCAGCTCGCATCCATAAACTTGGATCTCAGAGTGCTTCTGGTACAAGTACCAGTCCCCTCTCTTCGCATTTTCTGAGAGGTGTAGAACTCTCTGGACCTCGTCATTTACCCGTGGCTCAGGCATGCCACTCAACATACTTACCACTGGGTGGTAAAACTGATCTATGAACGCCGTGAAGTCATATTCGGTGGAATTTCGCCTCAGGAGAGACGTCCACGCTGTGACTGGCTGAGGCTTCCCCTCGGCATCCATATTCTGCATGGAGAAGTTGAAATTGTCAGCCTGGAAGTAGAGGAACATGTAAGCCAGAATGGAAGAATATCGGAACATGCCTTCGGTGTCGAATTTGACGAACTTCTCATGGATGTTATTGGACAGGAATGTGCTATAGTCGAACTGCGTGGTCGGTTGCTCGTCGTTGGAGAAGATGGACAGAAAACCCAGGATGGGCTCATCCACCCATTGATCAGAGTAGTATCCCAGTAGAGAACACACAGCCGAAATGATCTGATTCCCTTTGACGGAAAACATGGAAGAAGGATATGGGGGGCTGGTGGTCGGAAGAGGAGCGGAAGTGGGAAAAAACAGCTCGAAAATCTGAGCTCTCTGCGGGAAAGTCATCTTCTGGTAAAGCTCGGTGAGGATTTCCAGGTTAAATGGGGAAACAGATTATGGTCTGGTGATTTGTAACATCTGGTCAATGTCCTCAGGGGTGATGAAGAAAAGCACGTCCCTGGATGAAGACATGATGGCTCTCTGGTCGGGTAAGTAGTGGACCTGACAGCGGAGGGCAAACTCGGGGAAATTACGGATTTGGGGGAACAGATACAAGGGAAAATTGGACTCCCAAAGCCCAATCTCGTCACTCTGGTCCAGGAAAACTTCCCGGAGCCATGATTGTAGATCAACGAAGTCGAAACCGCAAACGGTATCAGTTATCAACTGGTCCTTATCGACCAGGGGAATTTTATCCAGGTCCACGGGAGGAGGGATGAACGGATTTTCTTCCTCTTCCATTTGCTTTGTCTTAGACGCCATTTCAGCAACTATACCTGCAACAAACAAAGTTAGTGGGGTCTACTGGTGGTGGAGGAAAATGATGAGGAAGCAATGGGACAATGGTGGATATGTTCTCTGGCGCGATGAATGGTTCTGGCGCGGGGGATGAATAAAGAGTGTAAATGGGCATAACGGTGTTTTTATTTAAAACTGGGTCGATCGGACGCGATAAAACGGTCAGCATGACAACAGACATATTACCCAGTTATTAATGGACAACGAGCCACTTGAGGTGATGTGGCAGGTGACGGTAGCCATGGTATACGGACGATCGACGTGGAGGTTGGTGATTGGGGGTGAAAGTCATCGAAGGAGGTCGTTCATGAGTGAAGGGGGTTATAGTACTGACAATGTGGACTAACGACAGTTATGGGGGTGGGACTTAGACCCGGGAGCAAGTGGGACAAGTGGAGTTAGTGGAGGATGACGTCCAGGGGCGACGGGGCGTCAGACATCATGTGGAGGATGGGACTCATGAACCAATAGGGCGACGACACATGTAACAAGGGGCCCGACGTAAGGAAGATTCATTCCGGACCCCCCCCCTTTGATTAAAGACAGACAACCTAGGGGGGTCCGGAATCCACCACAATCCGTTGATCTGCATGCTGGATTTCTGACCGCAGATCTCTGCTCGCTTTTTAATACCAATTACGGACCCCCCCTCCATTAAAGGCAGAACGGAGGGGGGGGTCCGGAATTTGATGTGAACCGTAGATTTGAGCGCTCTGTTTAGAGTCGTCCAGATCTGCATGCTATTTATAACCAATTCCGGACCCCCCCCCCCTTCGTTAAAGGCAGAACGGGCGGGGGGGTCCGGAATCCAATATGAGCCGTGGATTTGCGCGCCTCTTTTAGGACCGTCCAGATCTTCGCGAGCATTACCATCGGTTCCGGAGCCCCCCCCTTTGGTTAAAAGCAGAACACTAAGGGGGGTCCGGAATCAAAGGTGGGCTGCTGATATAATCATCGTGATCTGGGCCATTGGTAGGTGCATGACGGATAGGTCGGGGGCGGAAAAGTTATATGTAGGAAAAACTTAGGGTAAGGGCTTTCACATGGGTTTTTCCTCGATTTTTCTTCTATACACCACTGAGGGGACATCTCTCAACCACACTTTAGGCATCGGAGTCATAGGATAACATCTTTGATGATCTGGCTTCATTTTGGCAACGCAGGCCTGACAATTAATCTACGTCCTAACCTACTGTCACAAGGCTATTAACCCAGATTAAACAGTTGGGTTAATATTTATTCTTTCTAGGGGCTATTTGATCAGGATTAGATGGTCTGATCAGATGTATTCACTAACTATATCCTAGGGGCTATCTGATCAGGATTAGATGGTTTGATCAGATGCATTCACTAATTCTAACCAAAGGACTATCTGATCAGGATTAGATGGTCTGATCAGATGCATTCACTAACCTATCAACATCGAAAATTCAAAAGAACTTGGTCATGCTTGAAAGGTATGACCAAGTGGCTATTATTGCATGGGGCCCTTTTCAATCCTTTTTAGCCCTCTTTTCTTTTCATTTTCTTTTCTTTCTTTTCCTTTTCACAAATTATTTGAAGAATGCAATATCATTTGTCAACCAAATCACCAGATATAGATAATATCCAAGTCATCAGCTGATTCCCATAAATTATGGGGTGATAACAGGTGTATCCTGCACAGTTTATGGGCTTTCAATGTCAAATATCTCTACAGGGTCTGCTGGAATAAGGATATCTGCCGACCAATCCTTAGTGATCTCCTCCAAGTCTTCCTCCATCAACTTATAGTAGGATTGAAGCTATTTCTTATGTTCGTCAGTGTGCTCTGTGATGTAAAATAAAATTTCGATCTTCACTGAACTTCATCAAAGGCCTGAATCGATGTAGAGTGTTTGAAGTCATGCGAGGCTTTGAAATTATGGATATCTTTAGCTAATTGTAGTAGGTATGAAAAACAACATTTGACTGCCACTATTTATTCATGTCACTTGAGTACCGCAGTGTACTGAAATTCATGGCCAATGGTTCAAAAGGTTCGATGTATGGGAAAGTCATACCTTCTAACATCTCTTAGGAAATAAAATCTATAAGGATAAAGAGCTAGCCAAAATGAAATTCATATCCTTGATCCTGTGCTTCTCTATAGTCCAGTTCCAACTGGTTCACCAGGTACTTCGACCAGTTCATTTGAAGGCCTTTCGTGCACGTCCCTACAAGGTCAACTACAAAACTGGTGACTTGGGTAGGTCGGTTCTTTCTTACTAACTTCCCTACAATCAACTGATAGGCGAGGTGCACTGCGCCACTCTGGATAGAAGCTACCTTGTAGCCTCCCGTTCCCTTCTCGACATCACCATAAGTGTCCTTGATCTTTTGTGCTAGAGCACGATCCATGTATTTTCCTGGGTAAAAATCCTATGGATCAAGTCCTTGCATACTCAATCCCGTCATCCAATTGATCAATGTTGGATCAACCGTTATATGGAAGTTTATCCACAAATAACCACCATGGTAACAAGACAACATCATCTTGACACATGCATTCACCTCATGGTGTCTTCCAAAGTGGGGAATCTTCATGACATTCAGTAGGGTGGACTATGTGAGGTTCATAGTCCACGACTGGGGGATTATCTTTGAATTCTTCCCCTTAGTTATGGTCAGGTACTTATGTGGGGTGAGAATGTTATAGTCTTTGTGATCTCCGAGGTTGAATTCATTAAACTTCAATGCTGCAATCTTATCTTGGTCTGTTTGAACTGCACGTATCCCCTTCAGGAGGCACGTCGTAACCAAGGTGTAGTCGAAATATCTAGGAATATTGTCTCGATTTACTGTGCCACTCAGGGGTGGAATATAAGTGGGTAATATACTTGGGATAAATTTGGAATTCGCTAGATCATCCCTGTGATTGGTTCACTTTTCAATTGATGGTTAGGATGGTCCAGATCCATGAGAAGTGGATGGAGAAGCTAGCAGTCCTCTCGTCGACGATGCTTGTACACTTGTAGACATCAACATGACTCTTTCAGTCATGAGGTCGATTAGAACTTCCTCAAAAACTTTCTTGACAGTGCTCAACTCGTCCGACATACACACTCGGGGTTGGAAATATTCGGGTTAGGAAGGTAAATTAGACACAGTAATAGGATAGAGGGAAACAACGCAATGACCACTCTGTAAAATCAACAAGTTTGTGAGCTCAAATTCATGATTGGAAAAAGTGTTCTTGTTTCATGGCGCGACGAGATAAATAGGTAACTCAACAATGGGTCACTTGAAATGGGTATGAATCCTTCATTAACTTTGTTTTGTCTATTAGGGCACGGTCCCAATAGTCGGATGGTGAGTTGTCTTTCCATAAATGTATTTCTACCTGTTCAGAGCATTGGCCTAACAGTTATAATTTCCCCAATGACTATATTTCTTTGCCATCCCAAGGTTCCATGTGTCGTTGTTCTGATATCCTGACGAAGCTCCAATTTTGCAAATTCTCCTTCTGCGAGGTTCCTTCTAGAACCTTCTGCAACCTGTTGATCTTATCTCTCTTCTTACTTAGCTTTCTATCCTTTTTCCCAGTGAGCTTCATCTTTGTATGCCTTTGTTTGTTCAGATTCTTATCTTCTTTCGGCATAGTTACTTCATGCTATTGAGATTACTTCCTAAGATTCAAGGGTGATCCTTCTTCTTTATCTAGAATAGGTACTTCAATCTTTTGTGGGTCTTCTAGAGTTCTTGCAAGTTCAACATCCGGGTCTCTGGTGCTAAATAGCTTCTATCTGTTCTTATGTTCTTCAATCAAGTGTGTGATCCTTCTAGTCATGAATGCTTTTAACTCTTGATTTTTCTGCTCTAAAACTTCTTATTCTTCTTGCCTTCTGGCCTGATCTCTTTCAATCCATTTTTTTCCTAGTAGCATGGTAAATGGGGCACTATTCTCAATAAATCTAATAATCTCAAAATCTTCCTCTATCGAAGTTCCATTGGCATTCATAGGTATCCAGGTGAGATTTCCACATAGGTTTATCAGGTTTCCTTTGAATAGTCATATTCCTCCTAATGATGTAATAATAACAGGCTTCCCTATAGCTTCCCAAGTTCTCTCTGTCATGATATTCACATGTGTTTCCTCATATAGAACACAGTCAATGTCGAAGTCTCCTATTATTTCTTCAAGGCATTCTTTCTCTCTGAATATCTCTGATAATCTAACATGTCGGTGGTCATTCAGGGTTTCTTTCATCTATAGAAATACTTTCTTTGATTCTTTCCAGAATTCTGTCATAATCTTAGTTTATGGATCTATCTTAGGGTTTTCTTGTCTCATGTTCATTTATTCAAGATTAGAAATCATTCTATGGAAATCCAATACTTCATGGTTCATATATTTACAACAAAGACAACTAGGTCTTCTCCCAAGGCATTCCTTAGAAATATGTCCTAGTTTTCTTCAACTGTAACATAGGGTTAATCCTCTCTTTCTTTTAACTAATCCCCATCCTTTCTTACACTACGCGCTAGGATAATGGTAGCTAACCTACAAACATTTATTTCTAGGGTCTTGCATACACTTATTAGTCCAAACATTCTTTCTATGCATAGGTATAACATATTTTTTACTATTCTTATCAGATCTACTCATATCAAATCTTTTTTCATCTATTAATACCCTAGTTTTCAAGCTAGGATAGAATATATCAAACATACCTAGATCCATACTGTCGAAAAAAAAAATTCCACGTATCTTACTTCTATAGAGAACAAAGCTTTCAGATCTAGAACTTTTCACTATTATTACCTTTATTAGAGCATAGAGATTTCAAATCTTTCCTCTTTTAAAAAAGTCTCACTTTTACCTTTCTCAAAGCACAAAGCTTTTGGATTTTACCTCTTTTCTTCATATCATACTTCTTTTCCTTAGCATAGATCTTTTCAAACTAAGTAGAGTATTGTGCATTAGAGCAACATATCTATGCACAGAGCTTTCACAATGTCAGGTCAGATCTTTTCATAGAGCTTCTTCTTCCTCAGTTCCCAACAATCATAGTTTCAGGTCCTGGCAATGAAACCATTTGTTGGAACAGGGGTATACACGGGTTTCAACGCTACAATAACACACTAACAAAACCCTAATTATTGGCCCTTTCGGCAACACCTGCGAAGAAGATTAAGTCTCACCCGAGGTAGTGGCAGGGGTGGTTGCAGGACTCAGGTGTCTACAACCTTAGCTGGGACACAGATTTGTGGTTATAATACTGAATAGAACACTTAGCACTGTCAGTTCATTATTATTTAGCCAATATCTACTCCACAGAGAAAATAGAGAATCACAACACTCACCCTGATCTAATGTATTTAACCACTTAGCATATATAAATGGATCAGATCTATTAGATTCAAGCACTAAGAACATTCACCTTTATCATATCTAACATCTAGATTCATCATAAGCACAAAGAAAAAACATATCTATCTATCTATCTATATCAAGCACTTAGAAAATAACACATAAATACATCAGAACATCACACAGAGCAGAATAACACAGTATTTACGTGGTTCACCCCCACCCTAGGGCTATGTCCACCAACTCTTCTTCTTTATCAGCTTTAATCAGTCATCTACATGCACAGAGCCACAAAAACCCTACTCCACATAGGACAAGAGATCTGCACACACCTTTCAAGATCCTCCTTCCCTGAGCTAGGTCTAGCACAAAGCCTTTCACAATTTGTTACAACCACTTGCACTTAGCTCCATAAGGTCTCACAGTATGCACAAAGCATCTACTAACCATACTTGCAGTTAACTTATCGAACTTACATCACATAGATGACCTTTCTTACATTTCTTAGACATCTATTTATACTTTACAAAATAAGCCTAAACATGGGTAAACCCATGGGCCGACATCCCATACCCATTGCATATTCCCAAATCCCAAGAAGGACCCAAAAAGGGGTCAAGATCCCGCGATATCTGCTTTCTCTTATGCTCCGTCTTCAATAGTCTATGGAAGTCCAAAAATAGGTCAACATGACCAAGAATCTCCCAAAACTTGGTCAAGGGACAAAAAAGGTTAAGAATCAGAAGAGAGTCAAGTGCAAGTTTGCACGTAGAGTACAAGCAGGTGCTAGGGCTGAGGTCAAGTTACATTGGAGAAAGATTAAGGAGGGATAGAATTCCTAGAAGCAAATACAAGACCCAAGATAATCGGGCTCAGAGGCGAAGGATCCAAGGTCAAGGCCTTTAGGATACGTGAAAAATATTCCAATTTGGGAGAATGAAGAAGCTCAGGAGGGAGGAGCAACAATTTTCGTTACATCAGCTACAGAGAAAGATATATGGTCCGTCAAATCCCACGTCCAACATCAAGAAGGAGCGTATGGAGGAGGAGAACATATTCCAACCATCGGATCTAAGCACGAAATATCGACAGTCGTCCAACCTACGTAAAGTGCATGAGCCTTAAGTCCCTTTAAAGTGCACAGGAGAGTGGGATAGTTGAAGTCTTGGAGTCCTGAAGTGGATCACAACCGTCTGTCGCCTAGGGGGATATAGGTGGTGATAGATCTGAGACTCCAGAGAAGAAGTACTCTAGGAGTTCTTGGATAAGCATAGTGTGAGACTGTCAAATTTATCAAGCTCAAAGCTCATCCTAGTCATTGGTGTTGGGATGGGTACGTGTCAGTATATCTAAAACTATGGAGAAAAGACACTCCGGGAGTTTTCAGTTGAGGAGTACACAAAACTCTCGAACTTTCGAAGAGAGGAGTAGATCCTAGCCATTGGCATAGGAGATCATGTGTCAGTAGATCCAAAGGTATCAAATGTAATAACTCCATAATAAAGAAGGTGAAGAGTTGGGAGAAGATCGCAACCATCCATTAGTCGAGGACACGTGGTAGTAGATCGTTAACTCCGGAGGAGATACAATCTAAAGGATTTGAAGTTTGGTGCTTAAAAAAATCCTAAAGACCAAATTAGCAAAGTAGATCGTGATCATCTATCAATCGGAGACACGTGGAAGGATATCCTTCATTTTGAAGGAGCAAGTGCAAAGTTGGGTGAAGAAATCCTAAATTCATCGAGAGTCAGAACATATTTGGGCTATTTATCCTGCAAGGAAAAGTGTCGCTAGATCTCACACTCCGGAGTTGAAGTCACTCTGGAGGAAAGTGAAGATTGAAAGCACGAGAAACTCTCGAAGGCTAGAGTGTTGGAGTTCATCATAGCCTTCCATTGGTATGGAATGCATGGCAAAAGATTTGCCACTTCATAGGATTGATACTCCAGGAGAAAGAGGAGAAAAGGGGTGTTGACTAGAAGTCTCTCGAAGTGGAATAAAGGGTGCATTTCAACCATTGATCGAGGCGATCACGTGGCACTTGATCGATAACACTAGGTAGAAAAGAACTCCAGGGAAAAAGGAGTCAGTTGCATCCAAAACCACCGAAGCTTGAAGCTCTAAAGTGCCTTTCAAGGTTTAGCCCTGGGTCATAGCCCAAAGTCATATGAGGAGAGGGGCCTAGAAAAAGGATCTAGTGCCCACCAATTTAAAATTTCCAAGAGCGTTAAGAAGATTTCTCACGGGTTTTATGTGACCTGAACTTGAGGAGAAAAGGGGCCTTTGTAAATTGATTTTGGGTTCTAGTAGGGACCCAAAGAGCTGATCCAACTAAGAAATTTGAACATCCTAGACTAGGAGGTCTCACAACCCCTGGGAGAGGAGGGGGGTTGCATCATAGGGCATGAGGGAGAGGCCTCTAAAGCTAATCTACTCTCTCCTTCATAATTACAACTATGTATGGTAACCCATTTTTTTTGCCAAGGGACATGCAAACTCTTAAGCATGGGAGAAATGTTGATTTGGTGTTTTTCCTATTTTTCTGATGCCCAAATCTCTTTTTCATATGGAACTTATATGCTCTATGCTTTTATTTATCTCTTTTTGAAGGTATTATTAGGTTTTGTGCATCAATTTTCCATGGGACAACATGAGGTATGTGTAATTGTTGTTTTTTCGTGATTTTATGCTAATTTATCTTCAATTGAGTGATTACTATTTCTTAACATCTATTGTTTTCTTGCAACAAGCCAAAAACGTGATCCATCCCTCCATCCAATCCTTTTTTCTAGTTTTCCATATGACCCTCGATCTGTCCCTCATAGTGCAATGCAGTTGGCGGTTATCATATTTGGTTGGATTATGTGCGTGAATCAAAGACATGGGTTTTGTGTCTACTCACGCCCTCCAGCTTTGGAACCCATCAGATTCAGATTTGAATTGTTGCATCGACCACTATTTTGAGCACATGAAGCTATTGGAGGATATGCATTATGTTTCTAAAACTTAATGAATTTATGTTTTTAGACAACATCTACCCTTTCAGTGGTCGACCTCTCAAGATATGTACAAACTCTATATATACTTGTTAGTTTATGCCACCAGGGACACAAGTTTTGTATGCATACAGTCATTATCTTGATTTTCTATGTAAAACTTTGTTTTATGTTAATACAAATGATATGTTGATTTTGTGACTGCGTCTCACGTTGGAGTAGCGCCACGACTGTCTGGGGGGGGGGGGCACCAATGGTTTGGGTATCTTTTTTGTATTGTTGTACATTTACAATTTCGCATCTAACTTTCATTTATAGGTTTCTTGTTGAAGTTTTACTATTGTGTATATCTCTTTATAAATTGCAGGTTTCTCCCTGGAGGTGTATTTCTATTACAAAGTATTCATAATTGTCCATTTAATTATCTATCTTCAACCATCTAACATATCTCCATGCAGATTTTGTCTTCTTAATGAATATATATATATATATATATATATATATCTATATATGTTCATAAGCTATCTAATTGTGCAATCTTTCCATGTTTCATAAACTGTAGATTATTTCACAGAGTGATTAATTAGGTAGTTCCTTTAACTATAGATTACTTTATTAAGTTATGAATTTTGGTTGCCGTGTATATATTTGCATAAATTGCTTATTTTACTTCCAACATCAGAGTGATAGAATAACAATTAATTGGTAATTTATTTTGAATAGTTGTGTTTTTTTGAATATGTGCTTTAAAATATTAATTTTGAAGAATTGTTCACTTAAAATAATAATTTCACTGCTTATAGTTATAGATTGTTTTTAAAGAATTAGACTAATAAGCTCATTGTTTGTAGTTTACTTTGTACATTTTCAAGTATGTTGTTCAAATAGATTTTAGTTTTCTTGGAGTCTTTAAATTATCTTTTAAATAGGATTGTAGATTGGGCATTGATCCTTAGGACCAATTATAATTACTTAGAATAATGAGATTACCATTCATAGTTGTATATTACTTTGTAAATTTAAAGTAAAGCTCTTCATTATTTGAGTTTATTGGCATTAGATTAGATTAGGCTAGACTAGGCTAGATTAGATCTCTAGAACTCCACATACAGTGTTAGCACCTCGAAGCTTACGAGCCCTGGGTCGAAAATTGAATGTCTAAATAGATAGCATATATTTCACTTGACACCAATCTGGACCATTTTCTAAACTAGAAAATGTGCGTTCTTCAGAAATATCGAACCACTTTTTGAACTGGAAAGGTACTACCCATCCTAGAACATTTTCTGAACTGGAAAATGACTTTCCATAAATCAATAACATATCAGTGCTCCCTCCCAACCTGGGAGTAATCACTTCCTAATAAGGAATTCGTCTTCATGAGCCCTAACTTTTCTGCAAACTTTTCATCTTGGAGAAACGATTTACCAAAATATCTGCTATCTACTCATCTATGGAGATATACTGTATTCTCTCTTCTAGAATTTATCATGGAGAATATAATTATTTATCTCAATGTACTTCATCCTATCCTGGAACATCATTTTCTTTGAAGGCTTCACATAGCTCTAATATATCATGGTCCAATTCAAAACCCGATGAGACGGTTCAAAAACCAACTTAAAGAGCCACATTGATTTTTCACAAGCATCAAAAGATGAAATATACTTTGCTTATGTATTGTTGAGTGCAACAAAATTTTGTTTCCTGCTAGCCCATGACATCGTGGAAAAGATCAAATTGAAGCATATCCAAGTATCACTTCCTCTTTCATAGGAATTTTTCTCCATGCTTCTGTTGTGTATGAGATACTCTGCATCAAGTTGCTTGAATCCATACATGGTCTTCTTCCATTTCTATACTTGGGTCTATTTTTGGTATAAGCTTGTTTCTCAATTTGATTTATTTGGAAGAACAATCTTTTACATGCAAATTTCAATCCATGGAACTATAGGAACCATTGTCCCGATTTAAAGAAAAGGAAGGAAATAGATGAAGCGACAATTGTTGAAGAAAGGAAACCCACAAAGAAGGCCAAGAAGGATGAGGTCTATCCTTGTCTTCCATGCTCCAAGGTTAGAACCCCCTTCTAACTTGTTTTCTATCTTCATAGAGTAATTCATTACTTCTTTGACTTGGTCAACCTTTGACTTTGACAAAAAACTCAAACTTGATGTCTCAGCTTGATAAGAGTACGAAGAGGTGGCTAGGATAGGGAACACTAGGATATCTGGAAATTTGGTCAATATCTTCACTCAATTTTCCTTAACAAGAGGGTTAGGGTTTTGTTGCTACAAAAAATATTTGACAACAACTGCAACTGTGTTAACACTATAAGTCACTCCTAGATTGCAGCAGGAGTAAGCCCGATACCCATCAATTTATTTCACAATTTGTTTATAAAAAGGGTGATCGACTGGAAGTAAACTCAGGACAGTATCGTTTTAACTCAGAATCCTGGACTAACGCTATGCATGAATAGGTGAGGTCTTGATTTAACTTCATATAGTGAGTTGTAATAAGGGTGAGTAGGAGGAAGACTTCTATGAGAGAGTGAAGAGGTCTATTGTGAGCATCAAGCTTCCAACAACCTGAAGGGGAAGAATCTAAACACAAGAACTTCTTGTATTCAAATCATAAGAACATTAAAAGAAACCATAACAACGTTAACATAAAACATTTATATAACATTGTCACAATGCTTCATGTGACTCAGTAAATCATGAACTCTTTCAATATTAGATGGAAACCAGATGGAATAAGAAGTTGATTGTCATTAAACGAGAAATTTCACATGCAGATACATAACTAGGAGAGAACGAGTGCTTCATAAAAAATTTACAACTGGGATATTATCTCTACCAACGATACCAACAAAAATGGAAAAAATTCCTACATATACTCAGACTAAATCATAAGTCTGAGACACAATCATGTCATGAAATCAATGCTTGACATTAAGGAGCTTCATTGTTAGGCTGCACATGCAGATGTTGGGCAGATTGCCCATGCAATCTTATGAGGGACGCAATCTTTGTCAGAAAGGATTGTCAGTCACCTCTGTTCTTGTCCCTTATGACATTCTATTTAAGGAAGGAGACGATGTCTCACCCACCTTCCATATTTATATTAACTGCTGCATCGGTATCTGGGAGGGAAACGTCAATGTTTATTCTTGAAGACGTGGTGACTTCCCCTTTTTCATTTTCACCTTGTTGGATGCTTGTGGGGAAGATATGCAGGTGAATGATATAGGCTCATGGGGATGAAACATATGATCAACAACTAGGTGGAAGGATTAAGTGGTGATATGGCGAGGAAAGAGGGTGTGATGGAAGGTGGGAGAGTAAGGGAAACCTCTTAGGTAGAGGTGACAAGGGAGACAGATGGTGGAAGGTGAAATTTGGAGTCAAACATGAGGATTGGTGTTGACTCAATGACAGGGAGAGGGAACAATCAACTGAGGTGGAGGGGTGATAGGGAGTGAAAGACACATGGAAAGAGATGAGTTGTTGGCAGATGGCAGTGGAAAGTAAAGGTGGGAAGTGGTTTAGCGCAGAGGAGGGTATGGCATCACAGTGGGGGATGCAAGGAGGGGGTGCCATGATAGTCAAGGGGTCCACACTGGAAAAACTACCATATCAGACCCCCCCCCACCCATTAAAGGTAGAACAATGGGGGGGGGGGGTCCAGAATGGGACCTCCACCGTAGATCTGAGCACAGATCGCCTGATCCTCCAGATCCTCACACTGGAAAACTGTCATATTGGACCCCCCCCACCCATTAAAGGTAGAACGACAAGGGGGGTCTGAAATTGAATCTGGACCGAAGATCTGGGCGCACATATTCTGACCGCCCAGATCTGCGTGATGCATAATCCCAAGCGCTTATGCACCCCCAACTTAGGATAAGTGGGTTTTTAACCCATTCTTTGCCACTTTTCTCCAAAGGGACCACTTCATAGGAAAACACCCCGCATACAAGATTATGTGCTAACATTAGGCTCCATGGGGGATGGCTTACTCCCTATGAGATGCCAAGAACTAATTTTCAGATTCAGTGCCTTGTTTTTGGGCTATGGAGTCATTATTAAAAATGAAATATAAACAAACAAACAAACAAAAACCAATATTTACAAGCATAGAGGAGCCATGTGTGGATAAAAAGAAACATTTCTTCAGAAAATGGCCATTCACAGGGCCACTAAAAACCTCCTCTCCTTCGAAATCCTACAACTTGTAGGTGTTATTTAAAAACACTTCAAATATTTTGAAGGGCCCAATCCAGAGGGATTCAAACTTTTTGTATTTGCCTCTATCTTGTTTGGGTGCATCCCATTTAAGTACCATATCTCCCAACTAGAAATCTTCTTTCCTAACCTTCCTATCAAAGGCCTGTTCGATCTTCTGTTGATGACTGTGAGCTTTGTCCATTACCTGATCCATGGTCTGTTGTACTTCCACCAATTGATGAATTCTTCTAATCATATTGTCTGGCTCCCCTTCATAATCTTGAAAGAATTTGGCTACAGGTAGATCCAACTGAGTGGGAAACACATCTATTGTCCCATAAACAAGCTGGAAAGGGGAGGTGCCTAAGGACCTCTCAGTTGTTACTAGATCATCCCACAGAGCGAATTTCAGTTTTGAATCCCTAGCCTTCTTATTGTCTTCCAATAATCTTTTAATGAGCTTGATGAGAATTTTATTGGAAGACTCTGCCAGTCCATTTCCTTGAGGATAATAGGGAGTGGAATGAATTAGTGAAATCACCAACTTCTCGCAGAAATTAACCAGAGCCTCATACTTGAAAGAGGTAGCATTATTGATGACAATTTTGTTGGGGCAGCCAAGCCTTCCTATGATATCCTCCAAGAAGTTGATGATAACTTTGTGCGAAGCACTCCTAGTGGGGATAGCTTCTATCCACTTGGTAAAATAGTCAGTTGCAATCAGGATCCATCTGTGATGGCCACTTGAGGGAGGATGAGTCTCTCCAATGAAGTCCAACCCCCATTTTTGAAAGGGTGTTGAAGCTACTACAGGCTTTAGTGGTAGATATTTGAGTTGTTTCTTTCCTAAGAACCTTTGGCATTTGATGAAGGATCTGACCTCGTTGCAGACATCCGTGAATAAGGTGGGCTAGTAGTACCTAGCCCTGAGAATTTTGTGGGCTATGGTATTCCAAAAATGGTTTCCCCCACAGAGGCTGCTATGGAAATCAAACATAATTATTTGGGCCTCTAGTGGGTTCAGACATCTCAGAAGCACTCCCAAAGGGTCTTTCCAATATAAATCTTGGTTAATAAGGCAATACCTATCTACCTTGAGATTTAAATATCTTGCCTTTATTTTCCCCATTTCACCAAGGGGCTTAAATTCTAGCAGAAAATATATAATATCTCTATATCAGGTGCATTCTGACAATGGAGGGTTGCCTTCAGACAACTCATCCTGTTGAATTTATGAGAAAGTGTTGATGAAGTTAACCCCCAATGCTTTACAATTAGATTCAACCAACAACTTGGCTAAACCTTTCCCTTTAACCAACTTGGTGGGATTTATTTCCAGGTCAAACTCAAGGATCTTGGCAGTCCATTTGCTTCTTTTCCCATCTATGTCAGGATGAATGAGAATTTCCTTAACAGAAGCTGAAGGAACATATGCAATGATTTTTGAATTTAAAACATAGACTCTGAATGCCTTAAGGGACTTGACCAAGGCATAGGATTGCTTCTCCATGATGTCATATTTGACCTTTGCATCTCTTAATGCCCTGCTAAAAAATGAAATGGGTTGCTCCAGCCCTTCAACATTCTTCTGTAATAGAACAATTGCTACTGTGTCAAATGAAGAAAAGGAGAAAATCAAAAAGTCATTGGAATAATCAAGACTGATCAACATAGGTGCCTCATTCAATGCTTGTTTGATTTGGTTAAAAGATTCTCTGGGCTCAGTAGTTACTTCATTTCCCTCCCTGAGCATGGTGGTGATATGCTTTACTAATTCGACAAAGTTTGAAATGAACCTTCTCAGAAAATTAATTTTTCCCATGAAAGACTGGACCTCTTTCTTGGATCTAGGAAGTGAGAGGGTTTGAATTGCTTCTACCCTGCTAGGATCAATTCTCACTCCCTCTGTTGATACTATATGGCCTAACAACTTCCCCTCCTTCATAGAAAACAAAGATTTCTTGGGGTTTAAGGAAAGGCCAAACCTCCTGCATTTCAAGAAAACCTTCCTCAAGTGACAACAGTTCTCTTTATCACATCTGGAGAAGATAGTGATGTCATCCAGATAGATCACCACAAACAGATATTTCTCCCCAATGAAGGATATGTCCATGGCTCGCTGAAATGTTGCTCCTGCATTCATCAATCCAAAAGGAATTTTGGCATACATGAATGTGCCCCAAGGAGTGGTGAAGCCTTTTTTTTCTCTATCCTCAGGTAGGACTGATATCTGATTGTAGCCAGAAAATCCATCAATCATGGATATCCTAGATGCACCAGTTACCCTCTGCAATATATGCTCCATTTTAGGTAGGGGTTAATTGTCCTTTCTTGAGCTTCTGTTCAGGTTCCTAAAATGAACACAAAGTCTGATTTCTCCACTCTTCTTTCTTACTGGCACCAGATTAGCCACCCACTTAGAATATCTCAAAGGGACTATGATTTGAGCATCCAAGAACTTCTTTATTTCTTTCTCCATGAAAGGAAGAAACATCGGATTAATATGTCTTAGCTTCTGCCTGAATGGCTGTTGACGGGCGAAACAGTCCATCCGTCAACTGGGAGAGTGGAACCGGTCCGGGGTTGTCTAAATAACCCAAGTCGTTTGGAATGGACCACCGTGACGAGTTTAACGGATCCGTTGGCTGCTCTAAGGTCTCCTTAAGAAACCAAAGAGAAAAGTTGATCTGAGCTAAGAGATCTAAACTAAGGAAACTAGAAACTAATAAAAATTAACTAAAACAAACTAACTAAATAAATAAAAGAAATCAAACTAAAATAGAGGAAACTAAAAACTAATAAAACAAATAAAGGAACTAATATACTAAATTATAAACTATGCTAACTATTCTATCTACAAACTACTAACTATTCTTATAATAACTCAAATCAACTATCAAATTATCAAGTTAATTATAGTTTATTCACAAATATA
>ML794150.1:52792-139718 GCA_009831015.1 Picea engelmannii
ATCGGCCATCTATTGTATTGATCTTACATTGCTCATAATAAAAAGGTCAGATCTTTGCTTGTGCTTCTACATCTTGAATATATTGTGATCTCCATGTGTTGATGAATCTTATATGCACTTAAAAACTCAATAAATTAGTAGTAATTAGTGATTCCAAGAAAGAATTTGTCTTGGGATCATTACACATTCACCTCTGACGTTGCTACCTGAGCCTCTAATTTGTTTATCAAGAGGTTCTTTTGTTTCAACTATGCCTTCAAAGCTCCAACTAAATATTGGTTGGATATTGCATAAGCCCCCAATGTTCCTACTACCTCATTAGCGAATTCTTCCTCTTCCAAGGCTTTTCCATCTGTTATGATTTTTTATTTTTTAGCTACTGCGCCCTCTCTTTGGTATGTTTCTTTCTTCACCATGGCCTTCCTTTTCTTACTAAAGAAAAATTCACTAGGAGGAAATTCTTCTACAGAGATAGGTGTCAGGTCCTCCTTGAATATCCACTTTGTATCGGGGTTCCCCTTTTTGAATTGTAAGGGAGTGACAGATGCAATGGGGTTGCCAATTTCCTTGGTAACTATCTCTAGGTTTCCTTCTTCCTGGTTGAGGATCTCTCCTTCCTGATTCGAGATTTCCATTTCCTCTGTCTTGTCCTGAGTCTCTTGTTTGCTAGGGTTCGCTCCCGTTGAAATTTTATCTTCTTCTTGTTGTGTACACAAAGGTTGTGAGTTTCTTCCCTGTAAAAATTTGCGGAGGCAACTTATCCTATGCTCTTGGAATTTATAAAAATCAACCATATCATTGGTCAACAGAGCTTGAACCCAGCTTAAAACTTTAGAGTAGGACCTCGCACTTCGGAAGACTTCATCAAGAGGTGAGTCTTCATGTTTGTATCTATTAATCCCACTGCTCACCAGGTGATTACTCACAATCTTATTAGGGTCGTGCTTCTTAAACTAAATGTCTACCAATTTCATTTCCTCCAAGGCCGTAGTGTCCTCTTTGGCATGGCCAAAATATAATAAAAAATATGTACCAATGTGAATGGGGAAGGGTGGCCATACCTTCTTCGATACTCCTTTGAGTTCCTTTCTTATACCATCGAGCACAGTTTTCCTGGCGATCTCGCTACATACTAGATTGTTCAGTAAGAATAGCGACATAGAATATGGGGGGACAAAGCTACCAAAAACCCTAATATACGAAACATCTTCTTCTATATACGAATCTTTCACGCTGCTCAGGTTGGCTGTGACGTTGTATGAAATCCTGGGAAGTGGATGGCCGAAGATAGAGACATGCATTGGTACCATTACCCAGTTGAAAATCTCGTAGATGAATTCTTTGGCTTTATCTTCCCAGAGTTTCGAGTGGTAGACATGAATAGGCTCTGCATTAGTTGGAGTCCAGCTCTAGCTAATTAATGAGAAAGGTGTCATGAATAAAATAGAGTCCATGATCTAAGCAGACATAAAGAATGAAGATGCTTTCCCACTTGTATTTTGTGCTCGATACTCTATAATTCGACTGGCCAGACTTTTCGACAACAATTTGGCCCAGTCGAAGGAGAATCCCTCTGCTACTGTGTGAATAAGAGGTACCCATGGGAGAAAGAAGTGACAGGTTTCCTCCTTCGCATACAGTCTGCAAACCATCATCGTTATGTACATGAATTGTGGTACCAATGATGAGATTGAATAAATTAAATTAGTATTAGCTCTGAATTTCAAGGGGTGCGAAACCCAATCTTTGATCAAATCAGATAAGCTTTTCCCAAACTGCTCGCATTCCTTATTTTTGAAACCCTCCAAGAATTTAGCATTGTGAGTAAGGTTTGGTTTGGGAGACAATTTATACATTGCCTGTAAATGTTCCGCTGTGAATGTCCCAATTGCCACCTTCTGATCATGAAATATTTTCCTAGTCGGGATGTCTACATGGTCCAACGCCCATCTGATCATATCATAATAGGAGAAAATTTGTGGCCTTTATTCTATCTTGTGCATCTCTTATTGAGAGACGATTTTGTATTTGGTGGAAAAGTCATCCTTCTCGTTATCGCTGGAGTCATCTGGACAATTTATCATCTCGGATTGCAGAATGTCGGAGACATACATCCATGTTTTGACAGTATTGATACTTCTAGCCGAGGTATCAGAAATAATATCTGAACATTAACCTAGACTCTCGGAAGCTACCTTCGACACTTTTCGCAAAGCCATGATATAGAACCTTGCACTGAGATCCCCTGTCACAGAAAATGAAAACACAAACAAAGGTTATCTTGGTGAATTGGCTCTGCGCAAATTATAAAGAAACCTGAAGATAATGATTGAAACCTTTTCTCTTTGAGAACTTAAGTCTGTGTGAGTCCTTGCTGACATAATGTTTAAATCATTTAATATAAATATTTATAAATAAAATGGGATCTTATTATCAATCACCTCACTAAATTTCTAATAAATGCCATAAATGTTTGATAATTCGTGATTCGAGAGGATCGCGACAATGTTTAAATCTTGGTCCGTAGGTTGTATGGGTTGAAGGATGTTTAGGTGTTAATTAATCCAGTTCAACCTCTTAATTAAGTGATTTTAGTCCTTAATCCCAATTTTTTTGTTCGCAGTACCGGATGATTTTACTCCTAGTCTTGGAACCACGAAACCTGAATTCGCGATAGTGTGATTTTGTTGATTAACTGTAATTTGAATTAATATTTTAATTAACCACAATTAATTAATGAATATTGCGACTTCGGGGATCGGGATTACAAACGTATTTTTTTTTTAGGTAACAACCATCAAGTCGCGAACTCACGATATAGATTAACTATGGCTTAAAAGTCATTATTCTTGTTATTAACCAGATTAAGTTAAACTAATCTCGCGACTTCCCGTGTCAGACATTCAAAGGGCGTTCAAGGTGTGACTCCAGAAACACGAGAGAACGGTGTATTAAAATTGATAATCCATGTTTAAAATTTCAATAATCGTGATTAAACCTAAAACAACTCTGCCATTTCATGTGTTGGGATATAGAGGGTTCAAATATGTCTAACCATGATATATACGAAATCCCTAAATATGACTTTTAGGCTTATGTGTATCATTTCAATACATAGGAAATAGATGGATCCAACCTTTGATAACTAGAGTATTCGAAAAATACAAGTTTTCCAGGATAGGCTTCAACTACGGATATGGTCTCCTTGCGGGACAAGAAGAACAACAGACCAAGTGCCTTTATTGGGTAAATGGAGTCATTAATTGGCTTCCGTGAAACTCGTTCGAATAGAGGCTACAGAGGGAAAATGGGATTTCATAGTTACCTATGAAATCTTTAGAAACTTAATCACTTTCTTATCTCAAAGTTGGCCCATTTGAAGATTTTCTCTTCGCTAAAACTGAAATCGGATATGCTCAAGATGATCCAAACGACCTTAGAAATTTGAACAGGTTTTGTCGATTTTGGTTGCATCAAGGTGAAGTAACTTCAATGTTTTTAATCAAGGAGTCCTACACGCACCTGGGATGTATATCAGGTTTCAAACAAAACTAATTACCAAAGCATGGTACAATTCATTTGTAACAACCTTACAAATATTTTAGACATTGCTTCACTTCCAGCGAGCATGTTTAGTACCCCATTGAAGTTGTCTGATTCCCTTTATTGAATTTCCTTTCACCACTTCAAGTTGTAACTTTGCATTTAAATGTTGATATGAGGGAAATCATTTTATGAATTTCCTTTCATCATATCTTTTCGGACTACATGGGGGCAATCAATTTTTTGAATTTCCTTTCACCATCTATCTTATATTTTCCTTTGGCATAAAGTGGGGGAAATCAATTAGTAGAAAGTATACCAGGGGTGATATCTGTGTATAATTTTGCAGCTGAGGTCTATTAACTCACTTTGATTACTCTAGATCAGTTTTCCTTTGGCCTTCTAAACATCTTAGTTGGCAGGAAATCTTTAGGGGAGAGTTTATTTCCAGGGGCCTTCTTTTGAGCAAGACTGGTCATCAAGACCTGTTGAAAAAAACAAGGGAGTTAGGATTATCCTAAGAATATCTTAGTTCAGTGAGAGCTGAGGGTTCGCAAGAACTTGCCGCCTTTTTTGTTGGCGTTCGGAAAAATTGTTTGTCGACTTTCAAAACTAAAGTGCAACCTCTTTTCCATCTGTGAAAACCATGGGGAGATATCAAGATTCAAGGGGAAAACATCGAAGATTCTAGATAGAGCGGCAAAGAAGTTTTCGGATTTCGTAAGAATAGGCATTATAACGCAATCCTGACTCCTCGAACTCTGGTTTTTCTTTTTTAGGGCTCTTCACTTCTTCTGTTTTATTTTGATTGATTTTATCTTATCCAGGGAAACTTTTTAGAATCCACAGTAAAAATATTCTTTTGATAATCCATCAAGTGAAAATTTTCATACTTATGAGACCGTTACTGCACCTAGGTGACCTTCATTTGCAATCTAGATATTTAGGGAATTCATACCTTTTCCTTACCATTTCATTCTCATCTTGGTAAATTATCTTTTATCACCTATTTCAGACGAATCGGTTTCCCAATACATGATCATCTGTTTCCTCTTCATGATGTTTGGGATGTAAACAAGAATCCTATAAGAAAGCAACACGAAGAGCATCAGGATTTTAAAATCTATGGAATTCAATGTGTTGAAAATTTCGTATCACTCACCTGTTTTATTTACGATGAAAAAGAAAATAAAACTTACCGAAAAGCTATAAAAACAGAAACACAAACCAGTATATACAGTGGGATTTTGGAAATAATTTATTGTATATAATGCTTCAGATAGCACCTAATGATAGGGGCGTTAAGGGTTTTACTGTCCAAATTTTCTAAAAGAAACGAGTTCTTCCCTTCAGAAGTTGTGACTTTGAATGGGCCATACCAGATATGGTCAAATTTTCCATGTTTTGTTGAGTCTTCCCTTCTAGCATCCCATTTCAAAACTAAATTACCAAGGAGGAATTCCTTGTCTTTAGCCTTATGATCGAACAATGCTTTCATATTGTCTTAATACTTCTTAATTATTTCATCTACCTCCATTATGTTCTGTTGAACTTCGATCAAATGATTTATTCTTTTTGTGATGTGATTTGGTTCTTCTTTTTCATCCTGCCAAAGTTTCATCACGGGTAGGGCTAGATTTATGGGTAGCACTATGCCGGTCCCGTATACCATTTGAAAAGGATAAGTGCCAATCGATTTCTTGGTGCCTATCTAATTCGCCCACAAGGTTTACTTCAAATTCACATGCCAAGATTTTTTGTTTTCATTCAACACTTCCTTAATTATGTTAATTAAGATTTTATTCGATGATTCGGCGAGCCCATTGCCTTGTGGGTAGTATGTTGTAGAATGGCCCAGTATAATATTGTATTTTTGGTAAAAGCTAACCATCGCCATAGATTTGAATGCCTAAGCATTGTCTGTAACTATTTTTATGGGATAGCTGAATCTAGATAGTATGTTTTCTTCCAGAAAATCTATCACCATCGAATCTGTCACTTTTCTGGTCGGAATAGCTTCCACCCATTTGGTGAAATAATTGGTAGGGTTCACGATCCATCTATGTTGAGCGCTAGAATCTGGGTTAAATTCTCCTATAAAATCCAACCCCCATTGTTGAAATGGGGCTTCCCTTTTAACCGGAACCAAAGGTAATGCTAGGAGCTTTTGCTTGCCTGCAAACAATTAGCACGATTTATAGGCTCTAACTTTGGTATTGACATCTGAAAATAGTTTAGGCCAGTAAAATCCTGCCCTTAGGATTTTATAAGATGGTTCTCTCCACGCTTGATGTCCTTGGCATACTCCTTCGTGAAATTTGTTTATGACATTTTTTGTTTCTGATTCTACCAAACAAACCAGTAGGAAACCTAGAGGGTATTTCCAAAACAATTGGCTTTCAGATATACAGTATTGTACAACATGTAATTTCAGTGTCTTGGCATTAGATGGAGATAAATCACTCAGGTAGATCAGGGTCAGAAGGTACTATACTATGTATTTATACCAACCTGATGAGAAAAACTTATCTTCGTCTCTGGTTGGAGCTATTTAGTCATCGAATTCATCTATGTCCACACATCCTTCGTATTCTTTCAGGTCATTTATCCCGAGTGCTCTGAAATTTGATTCATCTAAGAGCTTAGCCAAGCCATGTCCTTTTACGAGCTTTGTCGGTTTGAACTCTAGATCAAATTCTTGAATTTTAGCGAGCCACCGACCCCTCTTCCCATCATTGTCGGACTGCACCAATATATCGTTTACAGAACTAGTGGGCACATATGCAATTACCTTGGATTGTAACACGTAGGTTCTGAAAGCCTTCAGTTCCTTTACCGTAGCATATTCTTGCTTTTCCATTATATCATATCTCAATTCTGCATCTCTAAGGATCTTACTGAAGAATGCTATGAGTTGCTCAAAACCCTCTTTGTTCTTCTAGAGCAGCACTTTTGCAATCATGTGTTCAGAGGCAAATGAGAAAATCATAAACTCTTTTACATAATTAGGGTTGGCCAACATGAGTGCTTCACTTATAACTTTCTTTATATGTGCAAATGATGCTTTGTATTATGCCGTCCATTTGACTTCATTGTTCTTCTTCAGCATATCTGTGATCAATTTCACGATTTCAGCAAAATTCGGGATAAATCTCCTCAAAAAGTTTATTTTTCCTAAAAATGATTGAATTTCCTTTACATTTCTAGGGATATTTATAGTTTCTATAGACTTGACCCTTTTAGGATCGATTTTAATCCCATCTCGAGACATAATATGGACCAGGAGTTTACCTTCTTGCATCACAAAGTGAGATTTCTTGGGGTTTAAGGACAAACCAAATTTTTGGCATTTCTCGAACGTTTGCTTGAGATGTATTAGATGATATTCATAAAATTTAGAAAAAATGGTCAGATCATCAAGGTAAATGACCATGAATTTATCTCTCTCGTCGACGAAAGAGATATCCATAGCACGCTGGAAGGTAGCACCTGCATTCATTAAACCAAAAGGCATTTTGTCATACATAAATGTGCCCCAAGGGGTGGTGAAGGTAATTTTCTATTTATCATGCTCACTAACAACAATCTGATTATAACCGGAAAACCCATCAATCATTGACATTCTATTTACCCCAACCACCTTTTCCAAAATGTGATCCATTTTGGGAAGAAGATAATTGTCTTTGAGGGAGGATTCATTTAGATTTCTAAAATCTACACACAATCTAAACTCTCCACTCTTCTTCCTAACCGGGACCAGGTTAGCTACCCAATCAGAGCATCTCAGTGGCACAATTATTTTTGTGTACAAAATATTTTTAACTTCCTTTTCAACCACGGGAAATAAAATACGATTGATTTTCCTGAGTTTCTGTCTGAAAGGGTTAACACCAAGCTTCAAAGGCATTTTGTGTTCGATCACAGTGGTGTCATAAGTTCTCATCTCATCGTAATACCAAGCGAACATGTATTTATACTGCTGGGGTAAATCTGCATACCTACCTTTCATCTCAAGGGGAAGATAATTTGATATATTTACTATTCTAGGATCCTCTTTGGTCCCTATGTCGCAATCTTCAACTTTTTCTGGTTGAGGTTGTAAAGTAGATTTTAGGGGCATATCATTTTGGTCAAACAATCTTTCTAGAGGGATTAGTCCTTTCAGAATCTGATTGTTTTTTATACTAACATGTGATGATTTGCGATCTTTTCTTGGAACTCTTGAGGATCCTCCCCTTATTTCATAATCCAAGTATGGTTGTTTTGGTTTTCTTGGTCAATGTGAGTTTCAATGAAATCGTCCACCATTTCAAGCAATTTTCTGATATGTTCGTCATCTTCGAAGACCTGCCAGTTTTGTATATTATTCAGTATGGAGGGTCTGTGCCTCACCTCTATATGATACTTTATTTTGAAAGCTATAGGAGTTGCGAAAGTTGAGGCTACTTTGGCTAATGAATCGACTTTTAGGTTTTCTTCATGTGGAATGTAATGAACATTTACCGATGAGAAAAAAATTTCTATTAGATCTCAGGTGCAATTCCTGTAAGACCTTAATTTCAGGTGTTTGGCCTAGTACTACTGATTTATCTGCTTCACAATCAAATCTGCATCTCCATAGAATTCCAAGTTCTTTATGTCCATCTTCATGTCATCTTATAGTCCTAAGACTAGGGCTTCATACTCACATAGATTATTTGTGTAGTCTATGTCCCACTGTAGTCTGTAAGAAAAAGGGATAACCAATTCATTTTCAGGTGCTACAAAAAGTACTCCTGCACCTTCTCCTTCACATGATAAAGCGCCATCAAAAAACATTTTCCAAATCCTAGTGTCATAAACATTTTCATCTATCTTTTATTTATTTATTTTCCTCTATAAAATTTTCTTCTATATAATTATTTGCACCATCATCAAAAGATAAAATACAATTTCCCAGGTCTTGATCAACAACATAAATAGGATAATTATTAGGATTCCATGGATCACTTACTGTATATGCTAATCGTGTCTCTCTATATAACCGAGTGAACTTTCCACCAAAAACAAGAATCATGGCATAGGAAATGTCTAATTGAAGAGATACCCCAAGCTTGGCTCCCCAAGACCTAGATAAGAGCAAACCATATTTTGGAGGTATAACAGCGATAACTACATCCATTAGAACAATTTTTATCGGAACCTGTGCAAGAGTTACCACTAGATCCTTGATCATGCCCATACACTTAACTCTCCTTGAATCGAAAGAATACAGATCTCCATAAGACCTGGTGATTTCGAGGCCTAGTATGTCCATAATAGACTTGGGCATCACATTATTTGAGACTCTAGAGTCTATCCTGAAATTATGCAGCAGACGATCTTGCACGTTTGGTGTGATATAGAAATGGGTGACGGTATCCCTGGCGCCTTCGAAAAGTGAGTTGAAATTTATATTAGTCTTATCATTTTCCAAATTTATCACGTCAGACTGACTTTCTAAATTTGAAAAAAATTATCATTTTGGTTATTTTCTTTTGGTACACAAGATTCTTTTCCAATTCGACCAGGGGTATTGGTATCTTTATCTTGTTTATCTCATTTTATAGGTTGAAACCTCCCATGAGTTTATCTGTTTCTTTAGTTGAAGCTTCAATTTCCTTCCTTTCTAACTTATTTGTTTGCATTGCTTTATTTTCAGTTAGTTTTGTTTCTAATGTCTGCGTTCCGACCACCTTAATTTTGGTATTCTGTATCTTGGTGTCTTTCGGAACAGGCTGATATGTTTCTCCTCTTGGAAGGATTTTATTTGGTTGAGTAGTTGACATAGATTTATTTTTAGGCCTCAGATTGTACTTGTGTTGGAGCTCGACCATTATAGTATCATTTATCCCCTCATAGGTAGAATCACCTGCATTATTGATGTTGTTATCTTTATTTGATGGTTTTTCTGTGTTCAGAGACCTTTCATAATATTCCTTGGTTAGATGAGGTTGTATACAATCATCACCCAAATTGTTAACTTCTTCTCCTAGATCCTCAAACTCTTGCAAGTCATTTCCTCCTATAAAATTTTTGTTTTTTAAAGGAGTTTGAAGTTTTTGGTCTTCGTTTTTAATCTGTGTTTGTTGAATTTGAGGATTGGGGTTTTTTCTGAAATATTTCCTAGCGGATTGATCTTTCTTGGATTGATCTAGCTCCATCCTCAAAATTTTATATGATAGTTGTTTTATTATCCTAGCCATGTCATCTATTTTATCATCTGAGGACCTCCCTGATCCTGAAGGTCTCACTTGTTCTTTCAAACATTTGGTATCTCTGTTACCCATTTCTATTTTTGTTTTGGTGCGTATCTAGCAACCAATATCTTAGCCATCCTATTCCTAGGATGATTGGCACCCGCCATTTGGATGTGAACTTGAGCAGTAACAAGAGGAGATAGAGGATGAACATGGGAGACAAGAATTGAATTTCTGGAAAAAGAAGGAAACACCTAAATGTTTGGGAATAAGGTTAAAGGGATTGAGGGAACAAAGGTTACCCTCTCTGCGAAGGCTGCATCAATAATAGGAGGAGGGGTGGTAAAGATAGGAGTGGGGAAATCTTTTGAGGTCTTGAGTCTAGGCCAAGGTAAATCTTCAGGGGATAAAGGAGTGACAAGGATTTATCCCTCCAATCCCAAATCGGGAAGGAAAGGATCAACAGGAACACTCTCGAAATTTAAAGTTCTAGAAACTTCAGCAGAAGGTATGACAGAGAAATGAAAATCAATCAATGGAGTTTCTACAGAAGGAGAAGGAAAGTTATCAAAAATTCTTGGTTCAATAGTAGAATCTCCTTCTACGAAGTCTTTTCCCTTTCTAATAATCTTTTCAGGATCTACTTTAGGTGTTTCCAAAGGCAACTAGGGAGTATACCTTGTATGTCTTCCTATAGAAGCCACAAATGAAACAATAGGTTCACCCCAGTGAAGTTGTCACAATGGAGTCACCGGGTGAATAGTAGAAATCTTGAAGGGCTTTGATTCCTGATGCACCATTGGAATCAAAGGCTCAATGCCATTCAATCCTAGGGAAAATCTTCAACTTCATCCCCGACAATGGCACCAGAAATGCTAGCACTAGAAGTCACTCCTGGATTGCAGCAAGAGTAAGCATGATACCCATCAATTTATGTCATGATTTGTTTATAAAAAGGGTGATTGAATGGAAGTAAACTCATGATAGTATCATTTTAACTCAGAATCGTGGACTAAGGCTATGCACAAACAGGTGAGATCTTGATTTAACTTTAGACAGTGAGTTGTAATAAGGGTGAGTAGGAGGAAGACTTTTATGAGACAATGTAGAGGTCTACCGTGAGAATCAAGCTTCCAACAGCCCAAAGGGGAAGAATCTAAACAAAATAAATTCTTGTATTCAAATCATAAGAACATTAAAACAAACCATAACAACATTAACATAAAACATTTATATAACAATGTCACAATGCTTCATGTGACTTAGTCAATCATGAACTCTTTCAATATTAGATGGAAACCAGATGGAATAAGAAGTTGACTGTCATTAAACGAGAAATTTCACATACAGATACATAACCAGGGGAGAACCAGTACTTCATCAAAACTTTACAACTGGGAGCTTAGCTCTACCAATGATACCAACAAAAATGGAAAAAATTCTTACATATACTAAGAATGTCTCAGATGTCTGAGACGTGATCATGTCATGAAATCAATGCTTGATGTTGAGGAGATTCCTTGTTAGGTTGCACATGCAGACGTTGGGCAGACTGCCCATGCAGTCTTCTGATGGATGCAATATTTGTCAGAAAGGACTGACCGTCACCTCTGTGCTTGTCCCTTCTGACCTTTAATTTAACAAAGGAGATGATGCCTCACCCACCTTCCATATTTATATTAATTGTCGCATTGGTATCTAGGAGGGAAGAGTCAACGTTTGTTCTTGAAGATGCGGTGACTTCCCCTTCGTCGTTTTCACCTTGCTGGATGCTTGCGGGGAATATATGTAGGTGAACCATACAGGCTCATTAGGACACAACATATGCTCGATAGCCAGGTGGAAGGATGAAGTGGTGATATGGTGAGGAAAGAGGGTGTGATGGCAGGTAGGAAAGTGAGGACAACCGCTTAGGTGGAGGTGATAAGGGAGACAGATGGAGGAAGGTGAAAGGTGGAAGCAAACGTGAGGAGCGGTGTTGACTCAATGACAGGGAGAGAGAACAATCAACTAAGGTGGGGGGGTGACAGCGAGTGTGAGACACATGGCAAGAGGTGGGTGGCAGGAAGATGGCAGTGGAAAGTTAAGGTGATAAGTGGTTTAGTGCGGAGGAGGGTCTGACATCACTCAGGGGGAAAAGAAAGGAGGGGCAACCATGATAGCCAAGGGGCCCACACTAAAAAATTGTCCATCGTATATCTGGGTGCAGATCGCCTGACCATCCAGATCCGCGCACTAGAAAACTGTCATATCGGACCCCCCCACCCATTAAAGGTAGAATGATGAGGGGGGTCCAGAATTGAATCTGGACCAAAGATCTGGGAACGCGTATTTTGACTGCCCAGATCTACATGCTGCATAATAAAAAGAACTTATGTGCCCCCAACTTAGGATAAGTGGGTTTTTAACCCATTCTTTGCCATTTTTTTGCTGAAGGGGACACTTCATAGGAAAATACCCCACATACAAGATTATGTGCTAACAAAATGTAACTGAGAAAATCCTCCCAGTCTATATTCCAACAGTCACACTGTCTGAAGATAGTGTGGACCCATAACCTATTAGAAAAGTAAGTCTGCTTGTTTCACCATAAACAATATAACAATATTTTCACCCAACCATAGGCCAAAGACACCCCCGAGCACCTTAACATTGACAGAGAGAACAATTTTGGAAGCAAACCCTAGACCCCATAGACAACCAAGGTAGCGTACCTCTCTCCAGAGCTAGTGAACTAAGAAGAAATTCCAAACCATAAACAAGAAAAATTCCAAACCATAAACAAGAGAAACACCAAGCTAAAGCTAAATTTTTTTCCAGTTGCAGTAGTTGCAGCTGCAACTCCTCTCCAAACTTGTGCACAACTGGTCTTATGAATTTGTGAGAGAGAGTGTGTCAAATGAGCTCTAGCGCCCTCTTATTTATAGTCCTCCAAGTGACCTAACTGGGATGACTTCTACTACTGGAGGATAATAACTTAATATTACATTTTCTCTTGAGCCAACTTGTCTTCTAGGGTTCGTATCCAACCATTTAGGGTATCTCTAGCTTCTCAGAATATTCTAGTCTCATCAAAGGTTACACGTGGAGGTTAACACCTCCCACGGCTACCATAGTATTAACAGGAAGTTGTCACACAAGTCCACTGCAGTAAATATAAGTGAAAGACAACCATAAATTTATGGTAATTTAAATAATTCATATACAACAGTTAGTGGAGGAAGTTGGTCAGCCAATAAATTCCACAATTCCCATGGGATTTTAAAGAGAAAAGGGAAATATTTTTTCCCAAAGTGTAGTGAAGAATTACAATAAAAATGGAGTTCAGAAGGGCCTCTCAAATATTTCACTATTTTACTATTGGAAATAGGTAGGGAACCCAACCCATTAAAGAAAGAATGTATGGGTGACATCAAGCCAAGGATCCAAACGAGACACCATATAACCCTACAACTCTGCATAAGGCTAATTTTGTTAAGATATTCCTTTCCTATTTATCATTCCTTAATAATCCAAAATATTATGTAATTGAAACAATGACAACACTAAGTAGTTTCAATCTACAAAATCTCTATGAAAACAAACAAATATGAAATTTCAAGAATTCCTTACATGCACTAATCTAAATCCCTATAATAATGCACCATAGTAAAAAAAAAATCAAAATGTGATACATGTATTAAGTCCTTACACATTGATTTGTTGAGTTATAGTATGGTGCACTCACATATTACCATTAATATATAAGCTATGCACTAATCTTAATTACGGTGTATTTGTATTAACCTTATTGCTTCCATTGGCCTAAAAGGGAATTAAAATATTCCTTACATATTCATAGTATTATTTGTAATTACTACAATACTCTTATTTGTAATTACTACAATACTCTTCACACTACATGATTAATTTTGATAGGAAGTTGTGTTCTTACGTATTCATCATGTGTTGAACATGTAAAGTCAAAATATACATACTAAAAACATGCATATAAATGCCCTAATTGGATTTGTATCAATATAAGTCTTTAATATAATGTCTTTAATATAAAATCTTAAAATCTTCAAGTATTGTTTCTCTTTTTATCTCTTTTTATATTTAGTTCTACTAGAATCATATGCTTTCTTCCCTTATTCATTTAACAACTCATGTGGTTTCATACTACATTTCATTAATGAAATAAATATGACTTTGATAACATGCATTTCAAATAGTACATTCACCATAAACTAGACTACATGTTGAATATTTGTTCTTACACAATTGTTGATACAATTCGATACATTTTTTTTATTTTTAACATGTGAAATTTTCTATCGTCTATTTGATTTTTTAAGAGGGAATATATAACACGTATGACTTTGACAACATGAATTTCAAATAATACATTCACCATAAACTAGACTGCATGTTGAATATTTGTTCTTACATAAGTATTGATACAATTTGATACATTTTTTTTATTTTTAACATGTGAAATTTCCTATTGTCTATTTGATTTTTTAATAGGGAATATATAAAACATATGTCTTTAAATTTCTAATTCTAAAAATTATATCCATGTGTTGTTCCAGAGTTTGTATTTAAGGCTATAAAGCACTGAGTCTAGGCATCCATAAAGAGGGTGAAACATGTAAAGGAAGAAAACAATTGGGAAAAGAGCTAAGGCTGATTTCTGAGTTGTTTAGGTCTAGCTTCCAATTGTTCCTGAATGATTATGTATCGTTCAATGGCTGCCCATGAACGTTCGAGTTCGGCCCGGGTAGTAGCAGTTTTCAGAATGGTATCGAAAAGGTTTAAAGCGAGGTTGGTTTGATCTGAGAGACTGGGTTCTATGTTGGGTTGTATTGCTACAAGGACAGTCATAAGCGAACATAGTTTTTTATAAAGTGTTGGTTGATGTTTCACCTTTAGATTATACGAGAAATAATACCAAAATCGAATTAATAGCATAATGAAATCAAAGGTCGTTTTTCCGTAATTGAGTTAAATTTTAAAACCATGCATGAAGCGAGGGAAAACATAGAGCTGTTGAACAATGTGAGGCATCAATCAAGGAAGAATCTCACCTTGTGATAGAAGAAGAAAATAAGTAGGAAAAACTTTAATGAAGCATATGATATAGAAATCTAAACATTTCACAGGTCTTGAACCTGCTGATAGTTGATACAGAGGAAAAGCTACAAACGATTAGATGACTGAAATAAATGATCACCATAGTAGAATTTGTACTAAATTACAGATAAACATTCATTAAAGACACATACGAGAAATGATGAAAAATGCAAAATAACAGAAGAAGCACATAACCCAGTCTTGACAGAAAAAAGAGTCTTCGATCTACCTTGTATTAATTATGGCGAAAGAAATATTCTCTGATACAATCGGCCAAAAGGAAAAAATCCCTTGTTCTATCCTTCAAAATTACACTTATAAAAGATTAAAACACTTTGAATTATAATTGTTCTTAAAAATTTCGGTTACATATGCAAAATGAAGCATTTCACTTTCTTTTCTCCTGTCTTCTTCCATGTGGGCAGGGCATTTTCTTTCTTTGTCCTCTGGCTCCAAAAATAGGATGGGATAGGCATCTGTTACTACTTGCCTCCAAAAGTTTTCCCTTTCCCCTACTGGATGCAAATAACACACCTTTCTACCAACTGGGCTATCAACTTGGAAGGTTTGTCTTGGTTGTTCACCTTGAAAGTGTAGCAATTCTTTGCCAACTGTGGCAATATTTTTCCTACTTGTCGATCTTCCGTGATGATAGACCACGATTGCAAGCTTGGTCTTATCAACCATTTATCCACTTGGGAAATATCGACCTGACTTACCTGAGATAATTGAATTTTCCCTTTTTCCACATTTTCCTTGATATCGAGTAGATGTTTGGCTATGTTAATTTTTCCCAGTGTTCCAGCACTACCTTCCTTAACGAGATCTAACAAATTTTTATTTATCAAGCCAAATGTTTCTTCACAAGCATCTCTCATCTCTTTAGCTATTTTTCTGCTCTCAGATATATTATGTTCCCACACCTTCAGTAAGATGTTACCTCAAGTTTTCTCTAGGATAGACAACCTGGAGCTGATGGCTACCTCTTCTTTCGCTGTAACTATAATAGCCTTTTGGAAAGTGGCCTAAGCTGCCCCAACTTCTCTTTCTCTCAGGGATATATCTTTTAACACTTGCTCTTTCATATGAAAATGATTTTGTATGGTTTCTACTTTGTCAAGTAGATCCTGTTGAGCTATTTCTACCTTCTTTTGTATTTCCATGGCTTGGGATTGGAATACCATTATGTCTATGACCTGGTTTTCAATAGAAATTAATTTAGATTGCAACAGATTTATTTTATCCTCTTGTTGACTTACCTACGTTTGGCTTATTTGTGCGGATTGATGCGTCTTCTCAAGATCAGATTTGAGCCTCTTGATTTCTTGTTGATCAGTTACTCTGGCTTGCTCAAAACCTTTATTTGCCTAATCCTTGGCATTCTCCTCTGACGTTGCTACCCAAGCCTATAATTTGTTGATCAAGAGATTCATTTGTTTCAACCGTGCCTTCAAAGCTCCAACTGAATATTGGTTGGTTGTTGCATAAGCCCCCAATGTTCCTACTACCTCATCGACGAATTCTTCCTCTTCCAAGGATTTTCCATCTATTAGGATTTTTTATTTTTTAGCTACTGATCCCTCTCTTTGGTATGTTTGTTTCTTCAACATGGCCTTCCTTTTCTTACTGAAGAAGAATTCACTAGGAGGCAATTCTTCTATAGAGATATGTGTCAGGTCCTCCTTGAATATCCACTCTATATTGGGGTTCCCCTTTTTGAATTGTAAGGGAGTGACAGATGCAATGGGGCTGACGATTTACTTAGTAACTATCTCTGGGTTTCCTTCTTCTTGGTTGGGGATATCTCCCTCCCGATTCAAGATTTCAATTTTCTCTATCTTGTCTTGAGTCTCTTGTTTGCTAGGGTTCACTCTTATTGAAGTTTTATCTTCTGCTTGTTGTGTACACAGAGGTTGTGAGTTTCTTCCCTGTAAAACTTTGGGGAGGCAACTTATCCTATGCTCTTGGAATTTATAAAAAATGACCATATCATCGGTCAACAGATCTTGAACCCATCTTAAAAATTCAGAGTAGGACCTCTCACCTCGGAAGAATTCATCATGAGGTGAGTTTTCATGTTCGTATATCTTCATCCCACAACTCGCCAAGTGATTACTCGCAATCTTGTTAGAGTCGTGCTTCTTAAACTCAATGTCTACCAATTTCATTTCCTCCAAGGCTGTAGCGTCCTCTTTGGCATGGCCAAAATATAATAAATAATATGTACCAATGTGAATGGGGAAGGGTGGCCATACCTTCTTCAATACTCCTTTGAGCTCCTTCCTTATCCCACCAAGCATAGTTTTCCTGGCGATCTTGTGACATACTAGCTTGTCCGGTAATTATAGCGATAGAGAATATGGGGGGACATAGGTGCCAAAAACCCTAATATCCTAAACATATTCTTCTATATACCAATCTGCCATGCTTCTCAGGTTGGCCGCGGTGTTATCTGAAATCTTGGGAAGCGGATGGCCGAAGATGGAGACATGCATTTGGAAAATTACCCAGTTGAAAATCTCGTAGACGAATTCTTTGGCTTTATCTTCCCAGAGTTTCTAGTGGTAGACATGAATAGGCTCTGCATTAGTTGGATTCCATCTCCAACTCATTAATGGGAAAGGTGTCATGAAGCAAATAGCGTCCATGATGTAAGTAGACATAAAGAATGAATATTCTTTCCCACTTGTCTTCTGTGCTCGATACTCTATAATTCGACTGGGCAGACTGTCCGACAACAATTTGGCCCAGTTGAAGGAGAATCCCTCTGCTACTGTGTGAATAAGTGGTACCCATGGGAGAAAGAAGTGAGAGGTTTCCTCCTTCGCATACAATCTGCAAACCATCATCGCTATGTACATGAATTGTGGTACCAACGATGATATTGAATAAATTCCATTAGTATCAGCTCTTAATTTTGCGGGGTGAGAAACCCAATCTTTGATCAGATCAGATAATCTTTTCCCAAACTGGTCACATTCCTTCTTTTTGAAACCCTCCAAGAATTCGACATTGTGAGTAAGGTTTGGTTTGGGAGACAATTTATACATTTCCTGTAAATGCTCTGGTCTGAATGTCCCAATTTCCACCTTCTTCTCATGAAATATTGTCCTAGTCGAGATGTCTACATGGTCCAGCGCCCATCTAATCATATCATAATAGGGGAAAAGTCGTGGCCTTGCTTCTGTCTTGTGAATCTCTAAATGAGCGACGATTTTGTATTTGGTGGACAAGTCATCCTTCTCGTTATCGCTGGAATCATCTGGACAATTTATCATCTCGGATTGCAGAATGTCGGAGACATACATCCATGTTTTGACAGTATTGATACTTCTAGCCGAGGTATCAGAAATAATATCTGAACCTTAACCTGGACTCTTGAAAGGTGCCTTGGACACTTTTTGTGGACCATGATATAAAACCTTGCAATGAGATCCCCTGTCACCGAAAATGAAAACATAGACAAAGGTTATCTTGGTGAACTGGCTTTGCGCAAATTAGAAAGAAACCTAAAGATAATGACTGAAACCTTTCCTCTTTGAGAACTTAAGTCTGTGTGAGTCCTTGCTGACAGAATGTTTAAATCATTTAATATAAATATTTAGAAATAAAACAGGATCTTACTATCAATCACCTTACTAAATTTCTAAAAAATGCCATAAATGTTTGATAATTCGCGATTCGAGAGGATCGTGACAACGTTTAAATCTTGGTCCGTAGGTTGTATGGGTTGAATGTTGTTTAGGTGTTAATTAATCCAATTGAACCTCTTAATTAAGTGAGTTTATTCCTTAATCCCATTTTCGTCGTTCACAGTACCAGATGATTTTACTCCTAGTCTTGGAACCACGAAACTTGAATTCGTGATAGTGTGATTTTGTTAATTAACTATAATTTGATATAAGATTTTAATTAACCACAATTAATTAATGAATATAGTGACTTCGTAGATCGGGGTTACAAATGTATTGCTTTTGAGGTAACAAGCGTCGAGTCGCAAACTCGCGATACAGATTAACTATGGCTTAAAAGTCATTATTCTTGTTATCAACCAGATTAAGTTAAACTAATCTCGCGACTTCACGTGTTGGACATTCGAAGGGCGTTCAAGGTGTGACTCTAGAAACGTGAGAGAACGATGTATTAAAAGTGATAATCCGTGTTTAGAATTTCAATAATTGTGATTAAACCTAAAACAACACCGCCATTTCGCGTGTCGGGATATCAAGGATTCAGATATGTATAACCATGATATATATGAAATCCCTAAATATGACTTTTAGGCTTATGTATATCGTTTCAATACTTAGGAAATAGATGGATCCAACCTTTGATAACTAGAGTATTCGAAAAATACAAGTTTTACAGGATAGGCTCCAACTAGGGATCTGGTCTCCTTACGGGACGAGAAGAACAATAGGCCAAGTGCCTTTATTGGGTAAATGGAGTCGTTAATTAGCTTCTGCGAAACTCGTTCGAATAGAGGCTACAGAGGGAAAAGGGGATTTCATCCTTACCTCTGAAATATTTAGAAACTTAATCACTTTCTTATCTCAAAGTTGGTCCATTCGAAGATTTCCTCTTCCCTAAAACTGAAATCGGGTCTACTCAAGATGATCCAAATGACCTTGGAAATTTGAACAGGTTCTGTCGATTTTGCTTGCATCAAGGTGAAAAAACTTCAATGTTTTTAATCAGGGAGTCCTGCACGCACCTGGGATGTAGATCAGGTTTCAAACAAAACTAATTACCAGAGAATGGTACAATTCATTTGTAACAACCTTACAGATATTTTAGACATTGCTTCACTGCCAGCGAACCTGTTCAATACCCCAGTGAAGTTGTCTGATTCCCTTTATTGAATTTCCTTTCACCACTTCAAGTTGTAACTTTGCATTTAAATGATGATATGAGGGAAATCATTTTATGAATTTCCTTTCATCATCTCTTTTCAGACTACATGGGGGTAATCAATTTTTTTAATTTCCTTTCACCATATGTCTTATATTTTCCTTTGGCATGAAGTGGGGGAAATCAATTAGTAGAAAGTATACCAGGGGTGATATCTGTGTACAATTTTGCAGTTGAGGTCTGTTAACTCACTTTAATTACTCTGTATTAGTTTTCCTTTGGCCTTCTAAACATATTAGCTGGTAGGAAATCTTTAGGGAAGAGTCTGTTTCCAAGGGCCTTCTTTTGAGCAAGACTAATCGTCAAGACCTGTTGAAAAAACCAAAGGAGTTAGGATTAGCCTAAGCATATCTTAGTTCAGTGAGAGATGAGGGTTTGCAAGAAATTGCTGCCTTTTTTGTTGGTGTTCGGAAAACTCATTTGTCGACTTTCATAACTAAAGTGCAACCTCTTTTCTGTCTGTGAAAACCATGGGAAGATATCAGGATTCAAGGGGAAAAAATCAAAGATTCGGGATAGAGCGGAAAATAAGTTTTTGTATTTCGTAAGAATAGGCGTTATAACGTAATCCTGACTCCTGGAACTCTGGTTTTTTGTTTTTTAAGGGCACTTCACTTCTTCTGTTTTATTTTGATTGATTTTATCTTATCTAGGGGAGATTTTTAGAATCCAGAGTAAAAATATTCTTTTGATAACCCATCGAGAGAAAATGTTCATACTTATGAGACCGTTACTACACCTAGGTGACCTTCATTTGCAATCTAGATATTTAGGGAATTCGTACCTTTGCCTTACCATTTCATTCTCATCTTAGTAAATTATATTTTATCACCTGTTTCAGACGAATCGGTTTCCCAATACATCATCGTCCATTTTCCTCTTTATGATGTTTTGGATGTAAACCAGAATCCTGTAATAAAGAAACACGAAGAGAATCAGGATTTTAAAATCTATGGAATTCAATGTGTTTAAAATTTTGTATCACTCACCTATTTTATTTGCGATGAAAAAGAAAATAAAACTCACCAAAAAGCTATAAAAACAAAAACACAAACCGGTATATACAGTGGGAATTTGGAAATAATTTATTGTATATAATGCTTCAGATAGTGCCTGTTGCCAAGGGTGTTAAGGCTTTTACCATCCAAATTTTCTAACAGAAACAATTTCTTCCCTTCAGAAGCTGTGACTTTGAATGGGCCATACCAGATATGGTCAAATTTTCCATGTTTTGTCAAGTCTTCCCTTCTAGCATCCCATTTCAAAACTAAATTACCAGGCAAGAATTCCTTGTCTTTAGCCTTATGATCAAACAGTTCTTTCATATTGTCTTGATACTTCTGAAGTCTTCCGTCTACCTCCATTCTATTCTACTGAACTTCGATCAAATGATTTATTCTCCTTGTGATGTGATTTGGTTCTTATTTTTCATCCTACCAAAGTTTCATCATGGGTAGGGCCAGATTTATGGGTAGCACTACATCAGTCCTGTATACCATTTGAAAAGGAGAAGTGCCAATCGATTTCTTGGTGCCTATCCAATTCGCCCACAAGGCTTACTTCAAATGCACATGCCAATATTTTTTTTTTCGTTCAAGACTTTCTTAATTATGGTAAATAATCTTTTATTAAATGATTCAGCGAGCCCATTTCCTTGGGGGTAGTATGTTGTAGAATGGCCCAGTATAATATTGTATTTTTGGTAAAAGCTAACCATCACCATAGATTTGAACACCTAATCATTTTCTGTAACTATTTTTCTAGGACAACCGAATCTAGATAGTATGTTTTCTTCTAGAAAATCAATCACAACCGAATCTGTCACTTTTCTGGTCGGAATAGCTTCCACCCATTTGGTGAAATAATCTGTAGCGGTCAGGATCCATCTATGTTGAGTGCAAGAATGTGGGTTAGTTTCATCTATAAAATCCAACCCCCATTGTTGAAACATGGCTTCCGTTTTAACCAAAACCAAAGGTAATGCTGGGAGCTTTTGCTTGCCTGTGAACAATTAGCACGATTTACAAGATCTGACTTTGGTATTGACATATGAAAATAGTTTAGGCCAATAATATCTTGCCCTCAAGATTTTATAAGTTGTTTCTCTCCACGCGTGATGTCCTCTGCATACTCCTTCATGAAATTCATTTATGACCTTTTCTGTTTCTGATTTTGCCAAACAAATCAATAGGAAACCTAGAGGGTATTTCCAAAATAATTGGCTTTCGGATATACAGTACTTTACAACATGCAATTTCAGTGTCTTGGCATTAGATGGAGATAAATCACTTGGGAAGTTCAGGGTCAGAAGGTATGATACTATGTCTTTATACCAACCTGATGAGGAAAACTTCTCTTCATCTCTAGTTGGAGCTATTTAGTCATAGAATTCATCTATGTCCACACATCCTTCGTATTCTTGTAGGTTATTTATCCCAAGTGCTCTGACATTTGATTCATCTAAGAGCTTAGCCAATCCCTGTCCTTTTACAAGCTTTGTCGGTTTGACCTCTAGATACAATTCTTGAATTTTAGCAAGCCACCGACCCCTCTTCTCGTCACTGTCGAGCTACACCAATATATCTTTTACAGAACTAGTGGGAACATATGCAATTACCTTGGAGTGTAACACGTAGGTTCTGAAAGCCTTCAGTGCTTTTACTGTAGCATATTCTTTCTTTTCCATTATATCATTTCTCAATTCTTCATCTCTATGGCTCTTACTAAAGAATTCTATCAGTTGCTCAAAACCCTCTTTGTTCTTCTGGAGGAGTACTTATGCAATCGTGTGTTCGGAGGCAAATGAGAAAATCATAAACTCTTTTAGATAATGAGAGTTGGCCAACACGGGTGCTTCGCTTATAACTTTCTTGATACGTGCAAATGACACTTTGGATTCTGCCGTCCATTTGACTTCTTTGTTCTTCTTCAACATATTTGTGATCAATTTCATGATTTCAGAAAAATGCGAGACAAATCTCCTCAAAAAGTTTATTTTTCCTAAAAATGGTTGAATTTCCTTTACATTTCTAGGTATATTTATAGTGTCTATAGATTTGACCCTTTTAGGATCGTTTTTAATCCTATCTCGAGACACAATATGGCCTAGGAGTTTACCTTCTTGCATCGCAAAGTGAGATTTCTTGGGGTTTAAGTACAAACCATTTTTTTGGCATTTCTCGAACGTTTGCTTGAGATGTATCAGATGATCTCCATTAGATTTAGAAAAAATAGTTAGATCATCAAGGTAAATGACCATGGATTTATCTCTCTCGCCGATGAAAGCAATATCCATAGCACACTGGAAGGTAGCACTTGCATTCATTAAACCAAAAGGAATTTTGTCATACATAAATGTGCCCCAAGGGGTGGTGAAGGTCATTTTCTATTTATCGTGCTCACTGAAAGTGATCTGATTATAACCGGAAAACCCATCGATCATTGAAAATCTATTTAACCCAACCACCTTCTACAAAATGTGATCCATTTTGGGAAGTAGATAATTGTATTTAAGGGAGGATTTATTTAGATTTCTAAAATCTACACACAGTCTGATCTCTCCACTCTTCTTCCTAACCAGGACTAGGTTAGCTACCCAGTTAGAGTATCTCAGTGGCACAATTATTTTTGTGTCCAAAATATTTTTAACTTCCTTTTCAATCGCGGGCAATAAAATGGGATTGATTTGCCTGAGTTTATGTCTGAAAGGTTTAACACTGAGCTTCAAAGGTATTTTGTGTTCAATCACAATGGTGTCATAAGTTCTCATATCATCGTAAGACCAAGAGAACACGTCTTTATACTACTAGAGTAAATCTACATAGCTACCATTCATCTTAGGGGGAAGATATTTTGATATATTTACTATTCTAGGATCCATTTGGTCCCTATGTTGCAATCTTCAACTTCTTCTGGTTGAGGTTGTAAAGTAGATTTTAGGGGCATGTCATTTTGGTCAAACAATATTTCTAGAGGGATTAGTCCTTTTAGAATCTGATTTTTTTTTTAATACTAACATGCGATGATTCGTGATCTTTTCTTGGAACTCTTGAGGATGCTTCCTTTCTTTCATAATCCAAGTATGGTCGTTTTGGTTTTCTTGGTCAATGTGAGTTTCAATGAAATCGTCCACCATTTCAAGGAATTTTCTGATTTGTTCGTCATCTTCGAAGACCTGCCAATTTTGTATATTATTTGGTATGGAGGGTTTGTGCCTCACCTCTATATGATACTTTATTTTGAAAGTTGTAGGAGGTGCAAAAGTTGAGGCTTCTTTGGCTAATGAATCAACTTTTAGGTTTTCTTCACATGGAATGTAATGAACATTTACCAATGAGAAAAAAATATATATTAGATCCCAGGCGCAATTTTTGTAAGACCTTAATATCGGGTGTTTGGCCTAGCACTGCTGATTTATCTCCTTCACAATCAACTCTGCATCTCCATAGAATTCCAAGTTCTTTATGTTCATCTTCCTGTCATCTTCTAGTCCCAAGACTAGGGCTTCATACTCACATACATTATTTGTGTAGTCTATGTCCCACTGCAGTCTGTAAGAAAAGGGGATAACAAATTCATTTTCAGGTGCTACAAAAAGTACTCCTGCACCTTCTCCTTCACATGATGAAGCACCATCAAAAAATATTTTCCAAATCCCAGTGTTATACACATTTTCATCTATCTTTTTTGATTCATTTTCCTCTATAAAATTTTCTTCTATACAATTATTTGCACCATAGTCAAAAGATAAAATACAATTTCCCAGGTCTTGATCAGCAACATAAACATGATAATTATTAGGATTTCATGGATCACTTATTGTATATGCTAATCGTGTCTCTCTATATAACTGAGTGAACTATCCACCAAAAAAAAGAATTGTGGCGTAGGTCATGTCTAATTGAAGAGATACCCCAAGATTGGTTCCCCAAGACCTAGATAAGAGCAAACCATATTTCGAAGGTATATCACTGATAACTACATCCATTAGAACACTTTTTACCGGAACTTGTGCAAGAGTTACCACTAGATCCTTGATCATGCCCATAAACTTAAATCTCCTTGAATCAAAAGAATACAGGTCTTCGTAAGACCTGGTGATTTCGAGGCCTAGTATGTCCATAATAGACTTGGGCATCACATTATGTGAGACTCCAGAGTCTAGCATGAAATTATGCAGTAGACGATTTTGCATGTTTAGTGTGATATAGAAATGGGTGACAGTATCCCTGGCGCCTTCGAAATGTGGGATGATATTCATATTAGGCTTATCATATTCCAAATTGATCACGTCAGGCTGACTTTCTAAATCTAAAAAAAATTATCATTTTGGTTATTTGCTTTTGGTACACAGGATTCTTTTCCAATTCAACCAGGGGTATTGGTATCTTTATCTTGTTTATCTCATTTTCTAGGTTGAAACCTCCCACGAGTTTATCTATTTCTTTAGTTGAATCTTTGATTTCCTTCCTTTCTAACTTATTTGTTTGCATTTCTTTATTTTCAGTTAGTTTTGTTTCTAATGTCTGCATTCCGACCACCTTAATTTTGGTATTCTATATCTCAGTGTATTTCGGAATGGGCTCATATGCTTCACCTCTTGGAAGGATTTTTTTTGGTTGAGTAGTTGACATGGATTTATTTTTAAGCCTTGTATTGTACTTGTGTTGGAGCTTGACCATTATACTATTAGCTATCCCCTCATAGGTAGAATCACCTGCATTATTAATGTTGTTATCTTTATTTGACTGTTGTTATGTGTTCAGAGACCTTTCATAATCTTCCTTGGTTAGATGAGGTTGTATACAATCGTCGCCCAAATTGTTAACGTCTTCTCCTAGATCCTCAAACTCTTGCAAGTCATTTCCTCCTATAAAATTTTCATTTTTTAAAGGAGTTTGAATTTTTTGGTCTTCGTTTTTAATCTGTCTTTGATGAATTTGAGGATTGTTGTTTCTTCTAAAATCTCTCTTAGCGAAATGATCTGCTTTGGATTGATCTATCTCCATCGTCGAAATTTTATATGATAGCTCTTTTATTATCCTAGCCATATCATCTATTTTATCATCTGAGGACCTCCCTGATCCTGACGGTCCCGCTTGTTCTTTCAAACGTTTGGTATCTCTATTTCCCATTTCTATTTTTGTTTTTTGTTTACCAGAAGCCATCATGTTGTTGGTTGTGGAGCCTGATTATCTTCCTGATTCATAGGTCCTTGCTTTCAGTCATGTTTATACCCCGTGAAGTATTTACACCCCAAAAGTATGTATACTCTTCCACGCGGGGGAGTGCAGAGGGGGGGTACCCCCTTTGTGGGGTCCATCCCCCCCGACTGGGGGGTCTGGGGGAAAGCAAGCCCCCAGCGGGGGTTCAGGGGCGAAGCCCCCGAAGAAAAAATTGCCTTATAAAAGTATATTGTAATTTCATTGTAAATCTGGACCGTTCATTATAAGGTCACAGATCTAACGGTAGAGATTATGTTAGGGTTTTTTTCCCTAGAAGGAAACCCTCTTTTATGAGGGAAATGTATCACGGCTATGATTGATGGGGAATATTGTATTCTAAGAGAGGAGACTGTGAGAGAAAGGAGAGGAAGTTACAGCGGGTTTTGCTGTAGGTTGTATCCCTTCATTTGCTGGATAATAATAAAGGAAGGACCTGGAAATTTCTCTGGTGGACGTAGCCCACACTGGGTGAACCACGTAAATATGTCTCTCTTGTATTGTGTGTCTTCTGTGTTTTGTTTCTGCATTTGTTTTATTTTATTTCTCCGCGGTCATGTTTTTCTAACACATGTTTGACTCAATCTCCATGGCATCATCTTGCATTCGGGTTAGATTGGCCACTCTCCTTTCTATTAATAAAAGTATGAAATTGGGTTCGAAGGCTCCTGCAAAGGTTACCTTTGCTGCAGGTTGGGATGATTTAACTTTGAATGGGATATTATTATATAATTTGTTAAATATTTGAATGAATTCCATAACAGTTTCTGAACCTTTTTTCTTCAGAGATCCAAACTCAGTCAGGTAGTATAAATGGTCCTTCCTTTCACCCCATTTTCTAAGAAAAGAATCTTCTAGAGCATCATAGGATAAAATCGAACCTGCTGGCAGACTTTGAAACCAAGTTTTCACCTGTCCTTCGAAAGTTTTGACAAACATTTGTGAATACACATCTTCATGTTCGAGACCTAGGATGTCTATGAATTGGTAGAAGAAATTTATATGTTCGTTCGTGGTTAGGTCTCCTTCCCCTATAAAATTGTTAAGGTCCTAATCCGCACATAGGTAGATCAATGTATTCGGATGTAATAAAGGTCAATATTAATAAGGCCTTTCAATAAAATAGAATAAGACATATGTAAGAAGACCTAATAGAAGCTTTCGCTTCTAGAAGGATCTTCCTCTAGATGCTTCTCTTAATAGACATATTTAGTATAAATAAGGGTCGAGGGTATGAAAACAATAGCTTGGAGATTATTTTAATAGAGTGCTACTCGATTAGAGGTTTCCCCCTTGAAGAGGCCTGTGAACATTGCTTTCTGAATCAAAGTGCTATTTCAGTTGTTTTTCTCATATTATTTATGTGTTATTGTTGAGATTATGCTGGTTATATTACTGTTATTCTGCCATTTCTAGCATTTTATTTCTGTTCTGCGTATTTGTTATATCTGGTATCTTACAAGTGGTATTAGAGCACTTTCCTTGGCAAAAATTATGGGAATTTTTTTTCAGGGTAGAGACGTATTCTAGCGTCTTTAAGCCACAGAGATTTGTCGTTACACACATAAACCCACGGTTGAGGGATTCATACACGCAGGAAATACAAGTGGTTCTTAAGTGCACATCTGTTGGCCACCCTTGTAACCCCTGTTGGTACCCCTTCGAGTGGTAGTCCATCAGACAACACCTGTGTATGGATCATCCTAGATTTCCTAAAGCCCTCTTTAGATAAACCTATCGGTCATCGGACTGCTATAGTGTCACCAAGAACAACACTCGGGAAGATACTCTCTAGTACCTGGGTAGTCGGGTAGTACGGCTAAGGTTCGGTCTATCCTCCTTAGTTAGTGCCCTAAGATATTGGGCCAAGTACTACTGTTGGAACCCGCATGTATATCAAAGAGCTATAGCACAAGGAAAACCCTTGTCTATAGAACCCTTGAATACCTAACCCTTGGGGAACATAAACGTAAACAAATTAAACCGGCCAGATCTATTTTCGTGCAACTGTGTTCGGGTTGCCAAGTAAATACACATTTCTTTTTGGTTAAGAATTTGGGGATTTCATCACTGCAACATTCTTCAGACCGAAGTATAACCCCGCAGCTGTTAAAAAAAAAAAAGTCTGGAATTTGTTTCACCATTATTTGAGACCTGTTCCATTAGATTCATCTCTTCTCCCTTATCACATTCATCCATATCATTTTTTTGCTCAAATTTCTGACCCCGCCCGCTCCCTTTTCAGTTCACCCATCCTCATGGCCCATACCTGTAGCCAAGAACTGGAGTCTCGCTTCAACACCTTGTAATCTAGTTTCCTCGAGACCCAAAAAGAAGTGCAACAACTCAGTGCTACTATTTCCTCCCAAGATACATCCATCAATACCACCATAAATGCATTCGTGTAGTCCGCAATGGAGGAAGTCAAACAAGAACTGACCACCTAGCTTGAATCTGTCTTTGCATCACTCTGCACCAAACTAAAGATCCCTACCGATGACCCTTTTTTTGACCCACATACAAAGACTGAAGGTGAAACTTCTTTCCATTCCCATACCTTTCAGCCCCATCACTTTCAATAGGACATATGCCTTCTGCAGGTGGATGTAACCAAATTTGATGGCTCGAACCCCACTAGTTGGGTCACCCAAATGGAACATTATTTCTCATTCTACAACATTAGAGATGACTTGGCCAAACTTTGGTTTGGTGTTCTCCATCTAGATCAAGAATGTTGGCAATGGTGGCAATGGAGAAAAACTTCCCATCAAGGGTATATTGCTTGGACCCAATTTGTGACTGAGCTTTATCAACGCTTTGACACTGACACCAACCATTTGGGTTGTTTGAAAAAATTGAAACAATCAGGAACAATCGAAGACTTCATAGCTCCATTTGAGGGCTTGGCTTTTCGAACAGAGGGCATGACTGATGCTTTATTTCGAGAGTGTTTTATCAGTGGCCTCAAGGAGGAGATTCAGGCCCATGTTCTCATAACTCGACCTGCGAGTTGGGTGGAGGCTACTAAAAAAGCTAAAGAAGCACAACAAATTGTTTCCTCTCAAAATTGTAAGCCTTCCTTTATCCTCTCCCTAAACCAGTAGACCCCACTACTCCCTCCGCCCCATTAAAGATTCAAAAATTGACCAGGGATGAAATGGATGAACGCCAACTCAAAGGCCTCTGTTATAAATATGATGAAAAATATTTCCTGGGCCACAAATGTAAGGAACAAAATCTTTTTATGGCCATCTCTAAGGATATTCCGGAAGAGGATGTTGAAACTCCCCTTGTGCCCGAGTCACCAGAAATCACTGACATAAACCCTCCCTCCGACCCTCCCGAAGTGGAACCAAACATTTCCCTCAATGCTCTCACTGGCTTCTCTACCCCCAAAACCCTCAAGTTAATTGGTTACATCAAGCACCAAAAGGTCATCATTCTGGTTGATAGTGGTAGCGCTACAATTTTATTCATCACCGCATTGCCCAAGAAACCCATTGCTACATCCATGCTGTCAACAATTTCCAAATCATGATTACAAATGGTGGTTCTATTAAATGTGGTGGGCACTGTGAAAATGTTTGTCTCCAAATCAGTGACTACCACCTAAAATCCTATATGTTTGTTATTGACATGGGCAGTTGCGACATTGTGTTGGGTGCAAATTGGCTAAGGACTTTGGGTCCCATTCTCATGGACTTTAAGAACTTAACCATGAAATTTGACCAAGAAGGCCACCAATATAAAATCCAAGGCATCACTATTGGTTCACCTGAGGTCATCAGTTCCCATCGCATGGAAAAGCTGTTAAAAAAAGGTCATTTTGGTGTCATTGCCCAACTCCATGCCATACAAGCCACAGAGACACCCCTAGTGCCCCAAGACCTCCAAGCCCTCATTTCTAAACATAAAATGGTATTTTCCACTCCCCAAGGACTCCCTCCTTCTTGCAGTGTTCATTATCATTCCATTCCCCTTATCCTAGGAAGCCTTCCCCCCAATATCCATCCATATCTCCATCCCTTTGCACAAAAAAATGAAATTGAGAAAATGGTCCAGGAACTCCTTAGTGTAGGTGTCATTCATCCTAGTACGAGCCCTTACTCATCTCTGATCCTCATGGTACTGAAGAAAGAAGGTTATTGGAGAATGTGTCCCGACATCCGTGCTCTCAACAAACTGACCATCAAAGACAAATTTCCCATTCCTATCATTGATGAACTCCTGGATGAATTGAGTGGCACCCAATTCTTTACCAAACTTGATCTTTGCTTGGGCTATCACTAGATACGTATGAAAGAGGAAAACATTCCCAAGACAACCTTTCACACTCATGAGGGCCACTATGAGTTTTTGGTCATGCCCTTTGGCTTGTGTAATGCCCCCTCCACCTTCCAGAGCCTCATGAACCATTTCTTTCACCCTTTTCTCTGTCATTTTGTCTTAGTTTTCTTTGATGATATCCTCATCTATAGAAAAACCCAGACATACCATCTTACTCATGTGGATCAAGTTCTCTACCTACTCTCTCAGCACCAACTTTTCCTGAAACAATCTAAATGTGCTTTTGGTGCCTCATAAGTAGAATACTTGGGTCATCTGGTGGGAAAGGATGGAGTCAGGATGGACCCAAAAAAGATTGAAGCTATGCAAGACTGGCCACACCCAAAGACTCTCAAAATATTGCATGGATTTTTTATCCTAACAGGGTATTATTGCAAGTTTGTTAAGAACTACGGAAAGATTGAAGCATCTCTCACGGCTCTCCTAAAAAAGAACTCTTTCACTTGGACTCCAGTAGCTGCTCAAGCTTTTCAAACCTTGAAGACGACCATGTGCACCACTTTGGTTCTGGCCCTTCCTGATTTCACAAATACCTTTGTGTTGGAATGTGATGCATCAAGGAAACGAATCGGCGATGTCCTTATGCAACAGGGTCGACCTTTGGCCTTCACCAGCAAGCAACTGTCTGAAAGGAATCTAGGCAAACCCATTTATGAAAAGGAAATGTTGGTGATTCTGCATGCCATTGAGATGTGGCCTCCTTATCTCTTGGGGCAACGCTTCCAAATTAAGACCAACCATCAAAGCCTCAAGTACTTTCTGGAACAACACATTTCCTCCCAGCAACAAAAAAAATGGGTGACTGAGTTCTTTGTATATGATTATGAGATCATTTACAAGAAGAGAAAAGACAATGTCGTGGCAGATGCACTTTCCCAAAAATATGAAGTTGAAGGATCCCTCTTTTCTCTTTCCTTCATTGCATCCAATTGGCTCCAAGTTGTGTGCCAGGAATGGCTTCAAGATCCCAAAAGTTCACATCTAATCCAACTATTGCAGACCAAGGCTCCGGCTCCCCTAGGGTACTCCTGGCTCCAGGATGAGATTCGATACAAAGTCTGCTTGTATTTAAGTAAAAAATCCAAGCTCAAATCCACGGTACTTTCTGAGCTTCATGCTACACCCACAGCGGGGCACTCAGGGTTCACCAAAACATATGACAGGGTCAAACATTATTTTTTATGGGATGGTATGAAATAGGACATCCATAAGTTTGTCGCTGAATGTGAGGTGTGTCAATGCAACAAGGGAGAAATAGTCAAATCTCTGGGCACACTCCAACCGCTTCCGATTCCCCCTGCTATTTGGAAGGATATCTCTATGGAATTTATTACAAGCTTACCCAAATTGGGGAATAAATCAGTCATAATGGTGGTGGTGGATCGCCTTTCCAGGTATGCTCATTTTTGCGCTCTTCACCACCAATTTACTGCATCCACGGTGGCTCAAATTTTCATGGACTAGGTCTTCAAGCTTCATGGCATGCCACACTCTATTGTTTCCAATCGTGATGCAACTTTCACAAGCAAATTTTGTCAAGAACTGTTTAAGATACAAGGCACACAATTGCATCTCATCTCAGCTTATCATCCCCAGACGGATGGTCAAACAGAAGTTGTCAACAAGTGTTTGGAAACATATCTGAGGTGCTTTGCCTCTGAAAAAAAACATCAGTGGGCTCAATGGTTACCCCTAGCCAAATGGTGGTACAACACTACATACCATACAGCCACTCGCATGAATGCTTTTGAAGAATTGTATAGACAGAAGCCACCTTCAGTTCTCTCATACTTACCGGGTACCTCGAAGGTCCAGGCGGTTGACCAAACACTTACAGTCCGAGAGGATATTCTTCATACCCTTAAAGAGAACTTGGTCATGGAAAAGAATCACATGAAGCAGAAAGAAGATCAAGATCGCTCTGAATGTCAATTTGCAGAAGGGGATCAGGTCTTTCTGCGACTGCAACCATATAAGCAAACTTCTCTCAAGGCCGAGCATTGTCAGAAGATAGCGCCCAAATTTTATGGTCCTTACACAGTTCTCAAGCGTGTGGCACAAGTCGCATATCAGTTAGCTCTACCCAGTCAGTTGAAGCTACATACTGTTTTTCATGTTTCATGCTTGAAGAAGGTGATTGGAATCAGGTGTCGAATTCAAACCAACCTTCCAGAGTTAGTTGAAGAAGGATCCATTTGGCTACAGCCAGAAGTAGTTTTGGACCAGCGTGAGCGTCATCTGCATTAGAGAACCATCAAGGAAGTGCTAGTATAGTGGAAAGATATGACTCCAGCAGCTGCCACTTGGGAACCAGCTACCATTCTGCAGTAGTTTCCACATCTCAAGCCTTGAAGACAAGGCTATTTTTAAGGGGGCGGACATGTTAAGGTCCTAACCCGCACATAGGTAGATCAATGTATTCGGATGTAATAAAGGTCAATATTAATAAGGCCTTTCAATAAAATAGAATATGGCAGATGTAAGAAGACCTAATAGAAGTTTCTGCTTCTAGAAGGATATTCCTCTAGATGCTTCTCTTAATAGACATATTTAGTATAAATAAGGGTCGAGGGTATGAAAACCCTAGCTTGGAGATTATTGTAACAGAGTGTTGCTCGATTGGAGGTTGCCCCCTCGAAGAGGCCTGTGAACATTGCTTTTTAAATCAAAGTGTTATTTCAGTTGTTGTTCTTATATTATTTATATGTTATTGTTGAGATTATGTTGGTTATATTATTGTTATTCTTCCATTTCTAGCATTTTATTTCTATTCTACGTATTTGTTATATCTGGTATCTTACAAAAATTAGGTAGGTTTTTCATGTAGTTTTCAGGTAGGTCATGCAGGGGTACCGGGAGGACCAGAGGAGCGTATCTGACATCTACTTTAGCGAAAATACCGGGTGGTGAGGGTGGCCCTTGGCCCCCCACTTCTCCTCCTACAACCTCCATAGATACTCTAGGAGAGGAAACTGGTACGTTGTACAGAGGTTTTTGGAATATGTATAGCAAATCTTTAGCTTCTTTGGGAGACGAGAAAGTTGGAAAAGGTGGAAACGGGATATGGGGGATTGGTTCCTCTGACTTGCAAGAGATGTAAATGGGGGAACCCACAGGTGTGGAATCTGAGTATATGGTATACTCTTCAAGACTTAGTGAGGTCGAGAAATCTAACTGAAGAGTTATGGGAGTATCAATCGATGTGACCTTTACCGAGGAATTTTCACCTTCATCTATGCAGGGGGCAGTCGTATGGGTTTCAGATTTAATTTCTGGGAAAGCTAAATTTGGGTTTAGGGTTTCAGCCTAGACTGTCTTCATTTCTCTAGAGAGGGTTTTGATGAGATATTCTTGCAAAGTCACCGCTTCGAGTGGGATCTTTGCCTTAGGTTGTGTGTGTCTAAGCTGGTAGACCATAGTAGTTGGCTTAAGGGAACCTCTTGATTTTAGTAGTTTTGGGGGATCGAGAATAGGTGAGGTTTGTTTACCATCTGGATTTTGTCTAGTGTTCCTTCGATCGGATTTCATCTTACTTAATGTGGATTCACCAAGTGAATAATAAAAATTATTTTTTAGAAGGTGTTAACTCTTTTTTCGCTATCAAAGAGTAGAATTTTGAAAATGTCATTCTCCTAGGAAAAATGATTTTGTATCTCCTTCCCCAGAAATGACGCCAAAAACATGTTGTTCCAGAGTCTGTACTTAAGGCTATAAAGTACCGATTCTAAGCATCCAAAAAGATGGTGAAAGATGTAAAGGAAGAACACAATTGGGAAAAGAGATAAGGCTGACTTCTGAGTTGTCTAGGTCTAGCTTCCAATTGTTCCTGAATGTTTATGTCCCATTCAATGGCTACCCATGAACATTTGAGTTCGGCCCGGGTAGTAGCAGTTTTCAGAATGGTATCAAAAAGGTTTAAAACGAGGCTAGTTGGATCTGAGAGACCAGGTTCTATGTTGGGTTGTCTTGTTACAGGGACAGTCATAAAGGAACAGGGTTTTTTATAAAGTGTTGGTTGTTGTTTCACCATTAGATTATACGAGAAAGAATACCAAAATCAAATTAATAACATAACAAAATCAAAGGTCGTTTTCTGTAACTGAGTTAAATTTTAAAACCATGCATGAAGTGAGGGAAAACATAAAGCTGTTGAACAATGTGAGGCATCAATCAAAGAAGAATCTCACCTTGTGACAAAAGAAGAAAATAAGTAGGAAAAACTTTAATGAAGCATATGATATAGAAATATAAACAATTCACATGTCTTGTACCTACTGATAGACGATACAGAGGAAAAACTGCAAATGATTAGATGAATGAAATAAATGACCACCATAGTAGAAGTTGTACTAAATTACAGATAAACATTCATTAAAGACACATATGATAAATGAAGCGAAATGTGAAATAACAGAAGAAACACATAACCCATTCTTGATGGAAAAAAGCGTCTTCGATATGCCTTGTATTAATTCTGGCAAAAGAAATATTCTCTGATACAATCATCCAAAAGGAAAAAATCCCTTGTTCTATCCTTCAAAATTACACTTATACAAGATTAAAACACTTTGAATTATAATTGTTCTTAAAAATTTTGGTTACATATGGAAAATGAAGCGTTTCACTTTCTTGTCTCCTGTTTTCCTCCACGTGGGCAGGGCATTTTCTTTCCTTGTCCTCTCGCTCCAAAAATAGGATGCGATAGGCATCTGTTACTACTTTCCTCTAGAAGTATGCCCTTTCCCCTGCTCGATGCAAATAAAACATATTTCTACCTGTTAGTAACAATTCTTGTCCTGGGCACAAGATTTTTCAGGTCTGCAAGTTGCACGAGAAGCACCCAACCGCAACACGAAAAAATATCATTTTAGGCTTCCAAGCAAGTAAGTGAGCGAAAGTATATTGTCGATGGTCCAGATTCATCCATAGGAGCAGATCGACAAGCGATGGGAAATCATGGTTAGAGTAGTTGCACCGATATTAACGCGATGGATAGCGCCCATATTGCATGCAGGAAAGGATAGCAGTCGTTCATCCAAAGGACGCGTGGTGCGAGAGCTAGTCACATAAACATTTTGACATTCGGGAGTTTGAAGGGTGAGGGTTCCATATCGTTGTACATCTTGAAACCTCGAAACTTGAAGCGTCGAAAGTGCTAGAAGTCAGGCCCGCAGTATCACAGAGGAGTCTCAGTCGTCCATTAAAGGGGACACCTGGTGCGCGATTAGGCTCCTCTCCTTTTTCGCCCATCGTGACTCCAAAGCGCAAGGAGAAACTCCTTCATATCCCCGAGATGTGAAGTGCCAAGAGCATCGAGGACCCAGGCCCACACTATCGCCGAGTGAGTTCAGGACCGTCAGATCTGAGAGGGATGTGTGGTGCCCAATTAATCCATCTCTGCGTTTCACCCATTGCGACTGTGATAAGCAAGGATCAACTCCTTCCTATTCACGAACGCCGAAAGCACCTTTGAGAGTAAACACAAGGTCATATCCCATTGTTACTTGGGAAATAAAAGAGTTGTGCAAGAGGGGCCAAAGGCATCGGGTATAGTCACAGAAGGGATCACCACGATCTCTAGGTGCCATCTGATTCAATCTCAATCCTGGTTCTCGATTGGAGTAAATAAAGGTGAGAGGGGGTGGTTGAAACCTCTCCTCACTCATTAAGTGTAAGGTATGGAGGATCTGGCAAGATGTCTTCCCAAGAGGGTCCTATGTACTAATTGTTTCCAAAAAATCCATGCTGAGTCCTCGACTAGCCAGAGAGTTCTGCACACGCTAACTCGACACTTAATGGCTCAGCTACTCCCCTTGCAGGATCCATGCGCAGTTAAGGTGGCGTCTGACGAAGAATATATATCCAAGTTTGATTGAAGGGACACCACGCCTTGAATAACTGAGCACGCCTCTGTTAGGGGAATTTTCCTGAGTATATAGACTCAGTATTTGAATTTTGTAAAGGATCGATGGTTGAGCAAGGCTCCTGGTTGTAAAACTTTAATAAAGCACTGTTATTCTGGTTATGCATGGACTCTTGAGACTTCTTGCATTATGAATGTCAGTTTATTTCACGTCTTTGTTTATATTGTGTTAGAGAAGCTCGGAATTGGAGGATCTAGTCGATTTGTAACTGCTATAGGATGATGTAGGTTGGATCACTGTAACAGTTTCATTGTTTCTAATTGATCCCTGTGATTTTTTTAGCGTTGAACGACTTGGAATTGGAGGATCCAGTCAATTCCCCCTTTCAGTTTCTCGAAGCCCTGAACCAAGAGGATTTTTCATTCAGAGTTTTTCTTCTACAAACTGTTGAAAGGCCTGTTGCCTGAGGTAGTTTTCTCACTCCTCTCACTAAGTATTCAACCTGCTCATCTTTAAATCAACTCACTGACTGAAGTTAGATCAAGAACTCCTTTGTTATTTACATACCGGACTCAGTTCCTGAGTTAGAGCGATACCTTCCCGAGTCTCTACCCATTTGATCACCCATTAAAACTATTGTGACATAAAACTGATGGGCGTTGGGCTCTTCTTCTGCAAGCAATCTAGGAGTGACTTCTGATGCTAACATTTCTGGCGCTGCTGCCAAGGACGAAGTTGAAAATTTTCCCCAGGATTAAACGACATTGAGCCTCTGATTTTGAAGGTGCATCAGGTATCAGATCCTTTGAAGATTGCTATTGTGCACCTGGTGACTCCATTGTGATGACTCCACTGTGGCGAACCTGCCGTGATAATTGTGGCTTTTAGAGGGAGACACACGCGGTCCCATCCACAGTTGCCTCTATCTACACCTAAAACTGATCCGGAGGTGGTTCTCAGAAAAGGAAAGGCCTCTGAAGAAGAAGCTTCCACCGCTAAACCAGGTGATCTGCCATCTCCTTCTGTAGGAACTCCATTTTCTCCTCCTCAGTTTCTTAACAGACCTTTTCTGAGGTTTTTCGTTTCTTTAATTTCTAGAGTGTTCCTGCTGAGTTTTCCCCTCCTAGTCTGGGATTGGAGGGAGAAATCCTTGTCACTCCCCTCTCCTCTGAAGCTGTACTTTGGCGTAGACCCAGGACCCCAGAAGAGTGCCCTGTTTCTATCTTTACCACTCCTCCTCCTGTTATTGTTACCACTACTACACAAAGAGGGGCATCTGCTGACTTGAGCCCATTAGCCTTCTCCTTAAATCCCCTTTTTTTCCCATTCCACTTCGAGACTCATTCCCAGTAGCCCCTTCACGAACTCCTTCTCCTCCAAGTTCTCCTTCACCTAATATCCCTATGGCTGGTGCTAATCCCCCTCTAAATAGAATGGATGCCATAGTTGCTACCATATATTCTCCCTTAATCCTACCCCATCCAATAAATCCTCTCCCCGCTATATATTACTTGAAGTATATGCCCAAGTTCACTGGGGAAGGGGACATAACTATGAAAGAGAACCTGCCTGCTTTCTACAGTTATGCAGACAACCTGAACATTGAAAATGAAGATGTCTAGATGAGAGTCTTCGTCCAGAGCCTGGATGGTGAGGTGAGGAAGTGGTTTAGAGGATTGGCCCCTGGATCTATTGCTGGGATCGAAGCTCTGGATAGTGCTTTCCTGAGGCAGTGGGGAGATAGGAAGGATTTCATGTATTTCATGATAGAGTTTGGTTCTTTGAAGAATATGGAAGGAGAGTATGTCTCTGACTTCTCTAAAAGATTCAATAAGATGTATAATAAAATTCCAGCTGAGATAAAACCCTCGGAAGCCTCGACCAAGATTTCTTATGCTAGTGCGTTTGGTCCCAATTTCTGTCTTTTATTGAGAGAAAGAAGAGCCACCTCCTTAGCTCAAATGAAATATGCGTCCATAGAGGTGGAATCTAATGTATTAGCAGCTGATAGACTGAGGAACAAGGCCGATGCAGATAGGAGAAAGGGAATATTTGAAGCCTCAACTTCTAGCCCATCGGTGCCCCACCCTCAAGTGGATGAACTGACCAAAATGGTGAAGTCTCTATCTGTAGAGATGGAGAGAATGAAGGTGGAGGGGAGGAAAACATACAAGGGCCCTCAAAGTCCCAAAAATAAAGGAGGTTTCAGAAGGCCAAACAATGTTGTTTCCCCAACTATGAAAAGAGAGAGGGGAAGAAACAGAGAAGGCCATAAAATTCAGGCCCCTTTCCAAAACAATTTTATGGCCAAGGAAGAAGAATGGGAAATAGATGAGCTTGATCCTTAAATCCATTGCTTCGAAGACACTCCTCCTTTTCCTCATCTCACTCAATCAGCATATGAGGAGTATCTCATGGAAAATCAGCTAAATGAACTGAGCAAGGAAAACAAGGCTAGTGGCAGCTAAGGGAGGTATGACCTGAGGTCCAAGAAAAGGACAATAGCACATGATGCTCCTGAGCAGTTCACTAGAACATATAAACCTACTAATGAAGTAGAAGATAGTCATAGAGGTAAGAAGACCTGACCTCTCTCTCCCATAGTCCATAGTCATGTTCCAGAAATAAGAGAAATCCCGAAGCTTACCTCTTCTTTTAATTTCAAGCATGAAATTCAAAAGATCAGAATCCCTGTGCCCCTGACCGAATTGATTGAACATGAAGGGTTCAAAGGACGCTTCTCTGATCTTTTATAGTCTGAGGTCTCATGCCTTCCCACAGACTCCATCAATTTGCAAGATGAAAAGCCTGTAGTTATTCTAGGTCCTATGGTAGAAGACAAAAATGACTCATCCCCTCCCTTCTACACTTCCTTGAACATACATGACAAGGTACTGCACAACTGCTTGATGGATTCAGGGGCTTCTCACAACCTCATGCCCAAAACTATCATGGAAGAGTTAGGGCTAGAAGTCACCTGAGCCTACCATGACCTCTATTCCTTTGACTCTAGGAAAGTTCAATGTCTAGGAGTCATCAAAGACCTAGTTGTGGCCTTGTTTCAATTGCCCATGAAAAGTGTGATCATGGATGTTGTAATGGTTGATGTCCCCCCCAAGTTCGGTATGTTGTTATCGATATCTTGGATAAAAAGACTAGGGGGAACTCTGCAAATGGACCTAACCTATGCTACTATCCTAGTGTTTGGAGGAGAGCATAGGAGGCTATACAGAGAAGCCCAATTGGCCTATATAATCAGTGATGAAGCCAATCCTACCAACCATCCCATTTTTTCCTTGCACACTGATTTAGGTTCCAGTTTACTACAACTCACTCATGCTCCCGAGCCTCCTCTTAAAATCAGAAATCAGCCCACCACTCCTCATGAATTTTCTCCCCCCATCTCCCCCGTCTGGAAAATGTTTTTTGATGGAGCCTCTTCTAGGGAAGGCGCTGGTGCTGGGGTATTTTTTGTATCACCTGCTCGGGAAACCATGTCTCTTTCATACAAGCTAGAATTTGAAGCTACTAATAATGTGGAAGAATATGAAGCTCTTTTTCTAGGATTAAGAGCTGCAAAAGAAATGGGAATTTAGGAGCTAGCAGAGTTCAGAGATGCAGAGTTGGTGTTCCAACAGATCAGAAACGCTTATTAGGCTAAGCATTCTCAACTCAGGAGTTACATAAATGAGGTATGGGACCTAATTCACAGTTTCTTCTCAGCATTTAACATTTCTTTCATCCCAAGAGAGAAGAACACGGTGGGGGATTCCTTGGCTACATCAACAAGCAATTTCAAAGTGCCCTTGCCACCCAAATTCAGATACGAGGTAAAATTAAAATACAATCCCTCCATACCTGACAATGTCAAACATTGGAAAGTGTTCGAGGATGATCTTGAGGTCAAAAGATTCTTGGAGACTATTGAAGAATTTTCAGAAATGCATATTGACCAAGACTCTGTCTCTGAAGAAACGATTGATGGGGGTAATTTTCTGAATAATATTGCAGAGCGTAACATTGTGCAACTTCCCAACAATCATATTCCAAGGGGATTGGTTCCTTTGGAAAGGCTTTTTGATAGAAATGATGTGGCATTAAAAGGGGAAATATCAGAAGATGATGCTGATACAACTTAGTGCAACATTGGCACCAAGAATGAACCCAAGTTTTTCAAATTGTCAATAAGCCTGACAATGGAACAGAGGGTTGAATACGCTGGACTATTGAGAGAATTTGCTGATGTTTTCGCCTGGACCTATGGAGATCTCAAAACATATGACACTTTTGTCATCGAGCATAAAATCTTGTTGAAAAGGGAAGCAAAACCATTTAGGCAGAAGCTAAGAAAGATCAATCCTATGTTGTTGCCTATCATGGAGAGGGAAGTGAAGAAGTTGTTACAGGTTCAGATCATCGTACCACTGAGATACTCAGATTGGGTGGCCAACTTGGTACCAGTAAGGAAAAAGAATGGAGAAATCAAACTCTGTGTAGACTTCAGAAACCTGAACAGGAGCTCACGAAAGGATAACTACCCCTTACCAAATATGGAACATATATTGCAGAGGGTAACAGGAGCATCCAGGATGTCCATGATCGATGGCTTCTCCGGCTACAATCAAATCTCTGTTTTGCCTGAGGATAGGGAAAAGACGACATTTACCACTCCATGGGGCACATTCATGTATGCCAAAATGCCTTTTGGATTGATGAATGCAGGGGAAACATTTCAACATGCCATGGACATAGATTTCATTGGGGAAAAGGATAAGTTTATGGTCATCTATCTGGATGACATAACAATATTTTCAAAATCTGATAAAGAACACTGTTGTCATCTCAGGAAGGTTTTCCTGAAATGCAGGAGTTTTGGCATTTCATTAAATCCCAATAAATATTTGTTCTCCATGTAGGAGGGAAGGTTACTAGGCCACATAGTATCAACAAAAGGAGTCAGGATCGATCCTAGCAGAGTTGAGGCAATACAAGCCTTATCAATCCCGAGATCTAGGAAGGAGGTCCAATCTTTCCTTGGTAAGATTAATTTTCTGAGGAGGTTTGTTTCTAACTTTGATGAGGAGGTAAAACTTATAACAGCCATGTTAAGGAAAGGAAATGAAGTGAGGTGGACTTCTGAATCGTGAAATTCCTTCGAGAAAATAAAGAAGGCCCTGACTGAAGCTCCTATGCTTATTAGTCCCGATTACTCAAAGGATTTCCTTATTTTCTCCTTTGCCTCACCTGACCCGGTGGCTACTATTTTATTATAGACAAACGAGGTTGGGATAGAGAAGCCTATTTCCCATTTTATCCGAGCATTGAGGGATTTCGAAGTCAGGTATGACACTATGGAGAAGCAGGCCTATGCCCTAGTAAAGTCTCTCAAGGCCTTAAGAAACTATGTCTTGCAGTCAAAAATCATTTCCTATGTCCCCTCAGCTGTTGTCAAAGACATTCTTATTCGGCCTGACATAGACGGGAAGAGGAGTAAGTGGATAGCCAATATTCTGGAATTTGACCTGGAAATAAAGCCTACCAAATTGATCAAAGGTCAAGGTTTAGCCAAGCTATTGGCTAAAGAAAATTGCCTAGCTTTGGGGGTAAGTTTCATCAATGAATATTCATAAATTCAACGGGATTAGTTGTCTGAAATAGACCCTCAAAGGGATCTCCCATTGGCTCAATGTCCCTGGTATAAGGATGTCATATATTTTCTACAAGAGTTGTGGCCTCCAGACGACCTACAAAGAAAAAAGGAAAAATCTCTGAAGATCAAAGCAGTCAGGTACTTCCTTATCGATCAAGTTTTATATTGGAAAGACCCCCTAGGGTTTCTTTTGAAATGTGTAGATCCGCAAGAGGCTGACAGGATCATGGTTGAATTTCACGACGGCCTATGTGGAGGGCTCCATTTCTAGAAAACCACAGCCTACAAAATCCTCAGGGCTAGATACTATTGGCCCACTGTATTCACTAACATCTGCAGAAGGGTTAGAGCCTGCATCAAATTTCAAAGATTTGCAAGAAAAGAATAGCTCAAGTATTTTTCGTTAAATCCTGTGGTTGTTTGAGGACCTTTCCAGTAGTGGGGCCTAGATTTCATTGGAGAAATTCACCCCGCTTCCAGTGGGAAGCACAGATGGATCCTGACTGCTACAGATTTCTTTACCAAGTGGATTGAAGCTACCCCCACAAGGAGTGCTTCCCACAAGGTAATCATTGGATTCCTGGAGGACCTCATCACAAGATTCGGTTGCCTAAGTGAGATTGTCACTAATAAACCCAACCTCTTTCAGGGCTGAGCTGTTAGCCAAGTTCTGTGAGCAATTCGGGATCAAACTTATTCACTCCACCCCATACTATCCCCAGGGCAATGGTTTAGCAGAGTCCTCCAACCAAATCCTGATAAGGATCATCAAAAGACTGTTGGAAGAAAACAAGAAGGCCTGGCATTCAAGATTGAAATTTTCTCTATGGGTCGATCAAGTGACCATGAAGAGATATCTAGGCATCTCTCCTTTCCAATTAGTCTATGGAGCAGAGGCTATTTTTCCTTCCCATTTAGCCATTCCTGTAGCAAAATTCCTCCAGGATCATCGAGGGGAGCCTGATGACGTAATCAGAAGAATTCATCAGCTAGTGGAAGTCCAACAGGCCAGGGAGCAGGTAATGGGTAGAATTCAAGACCATCAGCAAATGATCAAGCAGGATTTTGATAAGAAGGCCAAGAAGGAAGAGTTTCGGATAGGAGACCTGGTACTGAAATGGGATGCTCCTAAACAAGATAAAGGCAAGCACGAAAAATTCGAAGCCCTGTGGATCGGACCTTTCAAAGTCTCCGATGTATTCTCGAATAACACCTATAGGTTATGGGATTTGAAGGATCAAGAAGCTTTCAATGGCCATGTGAATGGGCATTTCCTAAAAATATTTTTCTCTTGAGCCGCACATGGCTCTTTCACGGTTGTAAATATTGTTTTTCATTCCTTCTTTAAGTTTTAAATAAATGACTTCATAGCCCAATAGCAAGGCACTAGAACTGCAAAATGAGTCCTTAGAGCATCACAGGGACAACTCTATCCCCCATGAATCCTTATGTTAGTAACAATTCTTGTCCTGGGCACAAGATTTTTCAGGTCTGCAAGTTGCACGAGAAGCGCCCAAGCGCAGCATGGAAAAATCTTGTTTCAGGCTTCTAAGCAAGTAAGCGGGTGAAATTATATTGTTGATGGTCCAGATTCATCCTTAGAATCAGATCGACGATTGATGGGAAATCGAGGTTAGCGGAGTTGCACCGAGATTAGTGCGATGGATAGCGCCCATATTGCATGCAGGAAAGGATAACAGTCATCCATCCAAAGGACATGTGGTGCGAGATCTAGTCACGTCGGCATTTCGGCATTTAGGAGTTCGAAGGGTGAGGGTTCCATATCATTCTACATCTTGAAACCCTGAACCCCGAAGCGTCGAAAGTGCCAAAAGTCGGGCCCGTAGTATCACGAAGAAGTCTAAGTCGTCCACTCATGGGGACACCTGTTGCACGATTAGGCTCCTCGCCTTTTCGCCCATCGCGACTCTGAAGTGCAAGGAGCATCTCCTTCATATCCCCGATACGTGAAGTGCCAAGAGTGTCCAGGACCCAGGCCCACAGTATCGCCGAGTGTGTTCAAGACCGTCATATCTGAGAGGGACGCGTGGCACCCAAGTAAGCCATCTCTGTGTTTTTCTCATCATGACTCTGATAAGCAAGGATCAACTCCTTCCTATTCACGAACGCTGAAAGTTCCTTTGAGAGTAAACACAGGGTCACAACCTGTGGTTACTTGGGAAATAAAAGATTTGTGCAAGAGGGGCCAAAGGCGTCGGGTTTAGTCATAGAAGGGATCACCACGATCTCCAGGTGCCATCTAATTCAATCTCAATCCTGGTTCTCGATTGGAGTAAATAAAGGTGAGAGGGGGTGGCTGAAACCTCTCCTCACTCATTAAGTGTAAGGTATGGAGGATCTGGCAAGCTGTCTGCCTGAGAGGGTCATGTGTACCGATTTTTTCCAAAGAAGCCATGCCGAGTCCTCAACTAGCTAGAGAGGTCTGCACATGCTAACTCGACACTTAATGGCTCGGCTACTCCCCTTGCAGGAGCCATGCGTAGTTAAGGTGGTGTCTGACGAAGAATATTCGTCCGAGTTTGATTGAAGGGACACCATGCCTTGAATAACTGAGAACACCTCTGTTAGGTGAATTTTCCTGAGTATATAGACTCGGTCTTTGTATTTTGTAAAGGATCGATGGTTGAGCAAGGCTTCTGGTTGTAAAACTTTAATAAAGCAATATTATTCTGGTTATGCATGGAATCTTGAGACTTCTTTCCTTATGAATGTCAGTTTCTTTCACGTATTTGTTTATACTGTGTTAGAGCAGCTCAGAATTGGAGGATCCAGTCGAGTTGTAACTATTATAGGATGATGTAGGTTGGATCACTGTAACAGTTGCATTGTTTCTAATCGATCCCTGTGATTTTCTTAGCACTGAGCGACTTGGAATTGGAGGATCTAGTCAAGTCCCCCTTTCAGTTTCTCGAAGCCCTGAACCAAGAGGATCTTGCATTCATACTTTTTCTTCTACAAACTGATGAAAGGCCTATTGCCTAAGGTATTTTTCTCACTCCTCTCACCAAGTATTGAACCTGCTCATCTTTAAATCAACTCACTGACTGAAGTTAGATCAAGACCTCCTTTGTTCTTTACATACTGGACTCAGTTCCCGAGTTAGAGAGATACCTTCCCGAGTCTCTACCCATTTGATCACCCATTAAAACTATTATGACATAAAACTGATGGGCGTTGGGCTCTACTCCTGCAAGCAATCCAATAGTGACTTTTGACGCTAACACTACCAACTGGGCTATCATCTTGGAAGGTTCGGCTTGGATGTTCACCTCGAAAGTGTAGCAATTCTTTGCCAACTATGGCAATCTTTTTCCTACTTGTCAATCTTCCCTGATGATAGACCACAATTGCAAGATTGGTCTTATCAACCATTTATCCTCTTGGGGAATATTGACCTGACTTACCTGGGATAATTCAATTTTCCCCTTTTCCACATTTTCCTTGATATCCAACAGATGTTTGGCTATGTTATTTTTTTCCAGTGATCTAGCACTACCTTCCTTATCGAAATCTAACAATTTTTTGTCTATCAATATGAATGTTTCTTCACAAGAATCTCTCATCTCTTTAGCTCTTTTTATTCTCTCGGATATATTATGTTCCCATGCCTTCAGTAAGATGTTACCTTGAGTTTGCTTTGGGATAGACAACCTGGAACTGATGGCCACCTCTTCCTTCACTGTAGCTATAACAACCTCTTGGAAAGCGACCTGAGCTGCCTCAACTTCTCTTTCTCTCAGGGAGATATCTTTTAACACTTTCTCTATCATATGAAAATGATTCTGTATAGTTTCTACTTTGGCAAGTAGATCTTGTTGAGTTATTCCTACCTTCTTTCGTATTTCTGTGGCTTGGGATTGGAATACCGGTATGTCTATGACTTGGTTTTCAACATAAATTAATTTAGATTGCAACATTTTTATTTGCTCATCCTGTTGACTTACCTGCGTTTGGATTATTTGTGTTGACTGATGCGTCTTCTCAAGATCAGATTTGAGTCTCTCGATTTCCTGTTGATCATTTAATTTGTATTGCTTGAAACCTTTATTTTCCTCATCCCTGGCATTCGCCTCTACCGTTGCTATCTGAGCCTCCAATTTGTTGATCAAGAGGCTCTTTTGTTTCAACCGTGCCTTCAAATATCTAACTGGATATTGGTTGGTTGTTTCATAAGCCCCCAATGTTCCTACTACCTCATCGATGAATTCTTCCTCTTCCAAGGCTTCTACATTTGTTATGATTTTGTATTTTTTAGCTATTGCACCCGCTCTTTGGTATGTTTCTTGCTTCACCACAACCTTCCTTTTCTTACTGAAGAAGAATTCACTTGGAGTAAATTCTTCTACAGAGATAGGTGTGAGGTCATCCTTGAATATCCACTCTGTCTCGGGGTTCCCCTTTGTGAATTGTAAGGGAGTGACGGATGCAATGGGGCTGCCGATTTCCGTGGTAACTATGTTTGGGCTTCCTTCTTCTTGGTTGGGGATATCTCCTTCCCAATTTGAGATTTCAGTTTTCTCTGTCTTGTCCCGAGTCTCTTGTTTGCTAGGGTTCGCGCCCGTTGAAATTTTATCTTCTACTTGCTGTGTACACAGAGGTTGTGAGTTTCTTCCCTGTAAAACTTTGGGGAGGCAACTTCTATTGTGCTCTTGGAATTTATAAAAATCGACCATATCACCAGGCAATAGAGCTTGAACCGAACTTAAAACTTCAAAGTAGGACCTCACACCTCAGAAGACTTCATCATGAGGTGAGTCTTCATGTTTGTATCTCTTCAACCCATATCTCGCCAAGTGATTACTCACAATATTATTAGGGTCATGCTTCTTAAACTCAATGTCTACCAATTTCATTTCCTCCAAGGCTGTATCCTTCACTTTGGCATGCCCGAAATCTAATAAGGAATATGTACCAATGTGAATGGGGAAGGGTGGCCATACCTTCTTCGATACTCCTTTGAGATCCTTGATTATCCCATCGAGGATAGTTTTCCTGGTGATCTCACGACATACTGGCTTGTCCGATAAGAATAGAGACAGAGCATATGGGGGGACAGAGGTGCCAAAAATCCTAATATACAAAAAATCTGCTTCTATATACCAATCTTCCATGCTTCTCAGTTTGGCTATGATGTTATCTGAAATATTGGGAGGTGGATGGCCAAAGATGGAGACATGCATTGGTACCATTAACCAGTTGAAAATATCGTAGAAAAATTCTTTGGCTTTATATTCCCAGAGTTTCGAGTGGTAGACATGAATAGGCTCTGCATTAGTTGGAGTCCAACTCCATCTCATTAATGGGAAAAGTGTCATGAAGAAAATAGATTCCATGATGTAAGAAGACACAAAGAATGGATATGCTTTCCCACTTGTCTTTTGTGCTCGATACTCTGTGATTTGATTGGCTAGACCGTCTGACAAAAATTTGGCCTAGTCGAAGGAGAATCCCTCTGCTATTGTGTCAATAAGCAGTACCCATGGGAGAAAGAAGTAAGAGGTTTCCTCCTTCCCATACAGTATGAAAACCATCATCTCTATGTACATGAATCATGGTACCAATGATGAGATTGAATAAATTCCATTAGTATCGACTTTGAATTTTGCGGGGTGTGAAACCCAGTCTTTGATCAGATCAGATAAGATTTTCCCAAACTACTCGCATTCCCTCTTTTTGAGACCCTCCAAGAATTCATTGTGAGTAAGGTTTGGTGTGGGAGACAATTTATACATTTCATGTAAATGCTCCATTCTGAATGTCCCAATTGCCACCTTATGCTCGTTGAATATTGTCCTAGTTGGGATGTCTACATGGTCCATTGCCCATTTGATCATATCATAATAGGGAAAACGTTGTGGCCTTGCTGCTATCTTGTGCATCTCTGATTGAGCAATGCTTTTTTATTTGGTGGACAAGTCGTCCTTCTTGTTATCACTCGAATCATCTGGACAATTTATCAGCTCAGATTGCAGAATGTCGGAGACATACGTCCATGTTTTGACAGTATTGATACTTCTAGGCGAGGTATCAGAAATAATATCTGAACCTTGACCTAGACTCTTGGTAGCTTCCTTGGACTCTTTTCGTAGAGCCATGCTATAGAACCTTGCAATGAGATCCCCTATCATAGAAAATGAAAACACAGACAAAGGTTATCTTGGTGAACTGGCTCTATGCAAATTAGAAAGAAACCTAAAGATAATGACTGAAACCTTTTTCTCTTTGAGCACTTAAGTATGTGTGAGTCCTTGCTTACAGAACGTTTAAATAATTTAATAGAAATATTTAGAAATAAAACAAGATCTTACTATCAATCACCTCACTAAATTTCTAACAAATGCCATGAATGTTTGATAATTCGCTATTCGAGAGGATCGCATCAACATTTAAATCTTGGTATGTAGGTTGTATGGGTTGAAGGTTGTTTAGGTGTTAATTAATCCAATTCAACCTCTTAATTAAGTGATTTTATTCCTTAATCCCCTTTTCGGTGTTCGCAGTACTGGATGATTTTACTCTTAGTCTTGGAGCCACGAACCCCGAATTCACGATAGTGCAATTTGGTTGATTAACTGTGATTTGACTTAAGATTTTAATTAACCATGATTAATTAATGAAAATCACGACTTCGTGGATCGGGGTTACAAACATATTGTTTTTGAGGTAACAATCGTCGAGTCGCAAACTCGCGATACAGATTAACTATGGCTTAAAAGTCATTATTCTTGTTATTAACCAATTTAACTTAAACTAATCTCACGACTTCACATGTCGAACATTCGAAGGACGTTCGAGGTGTGACTCCCGAAATGTGAGAGAACAGTGTATTAAAATTGATAATCCATGTTTATAAGTTCAATAATCATGATTAAACCTAAAACAACTCCGCCATTTCGCGTGTCAGGATATTGAGGGTTCAGATATGTATAACCATGATATATACGAAATCCCTAAATCCAACTTTTAGGATTATGTGTATCGTTTCAATACTTAGGAAATAGGTGGCTCCAACCTTTGATAACTAGAGTATTCAAAAAATACGAGTTTTCCAACACCATGATGAATGTTTCTACAAAATAATGGTAAAAGACATGGGATATTTCTACAAATCTTGTGGATTTGAGATTTTTCACAAGCTTCATGCATGTTGCAATTTCCTTCTACAAAATAAATATAATAATAATTTTGATAAGAGATATCACATACAACTTACAATTTGTCTAAGGTAAAGGCTTCCTCCGACCACTATAACAATCATCTTGTGGTCAATCGTTTATTTAACAATGCATTTTGTTACATTAAGTGATGCATTTTGCAGTGTTTTAAAATCATTTCACAATGTTTTGTAAATACCTATATTAAATTCATTTTCTATGAAATGAATGGAAATATCAATTTTATTTACACATTTGTGAGAGTTGAATATTGATTTAAAAAAGATAAAGTTGAAAAAATTTCATGCTACTTAATATTCCATCTTAATTATATTTAATATATTAAATGATGTTCAACACTCACTGGAGACATGTTTTTGGGAAGTTCATTTTTCGAGAAGTGCAATCTTGCCACTACAACATATGGCGATGGTTGGTCATGGCCATCTGCATGCCCTCACACTAGACACAAAAATCAGATATTGGGAGCTTGGCAGATTTAGAAAGTGATGTTATCTTCACTGCCTTCCCCACCTCCCTACACAATCCTAGATATTCACCTAAGTCAATATTTATGCATAGATCCAATGACAAATCCACTTCCCTACACAATGACAAATATTCACCTAAATCAACTTTTATGTAGGTACATATTCAACGACAAATCCACTACCCTGCACAATGATAAATATTCACTTGAATCAAATTTTAGGAACAAATTCAACATCAAAAGATTAAGCATCTCTTCAATTATAGTTATAAATTGAGTGGATTATGGAGTTATGATTGCATAGTAAATCAATCTAGAGAGAAGGCACTAGAGACAAAGGTGAAATTATGAAAGATTACCTGGTTAAAGAATCACTAGAAGCATCCATCACTCAAAGCACATAAACTAATACATGTTACCAAAAGAACTTTTATTTGGTTATTATGGATGTCTTCATGGATGAAATCACATCTGATCAAGTACTCTAAATATAATAATTCCTTTCCATGGCCCGTTTCTTCTATTTTTTTTCTTAATCATCATCCTATCTGTTGGTTTAATATTTGTCTCTTCTACTTCTAGGGTTGACCCAGGTTTGGATCTCAACAGGTTTCCAACAAAACCCTCTAAAACTATCGGTCCTCCTGGTAAGACAGAAGGCAACATAACACACAAAGTGCACTACACAGTTTCACCTGAGATAGATCTATGGGTGACTGCAATGCTAAAGTGCTTGCAGTCTAGGAATGAGTGGGGATCTTAGAGTGTATTCTACCTTCTTCATGCATTCATCATATTATCCATTTAATGTTCTTAGGTTTTATTCATCTTTTAGACCATGGATGCATTCTAACATATTTATATTAACCATTCATTTGTAAATCAATAATTAAAATAAATTAAATATGATCCATCTTTGAAAGAAAGTAAACATGAACTAAATATCACACATCACATAGGTTTTACCATGTTTCACCCCCTCCTAGGCTACATCCACATAGATCTAGATTCTCTGCTCTTCTATTAGGTTTGGTGCAAAATATAACATTTCTCACATTACATATTTCTTCTTACAAGTATAAAGAGGTTCATATCCTCTATGAGGCATACCAGATCACACCAGGATGCTTATCCTTTGATCTAACTATCAAGATCTGACCTACTTGACTCTTCTATATCAACCCTAAACTTATAACTGTTGAACAATTATTGAACAACCAACATACATAATTAAAAAGAACCCTGACCTAGACCTCCTAGGTTATTATTTGTACTATTTTTTGTCTTATAGTTGTTACAATATTTCTCCAAAACCATAACTCTAACATGATTAGGTTTATCTTCCTACACACCACGTTGATTTTCCTTATTTTTTTCCATGATGCTTTCTTTCCTTTGATTGCACGTGCTCCAAAATTAGGTCTTTCCCAAGACAAACCTTCTTCTTCCAAAACTGTTCCTGTACTCAAAATAGCCTTTCTTCTCAAAATAGGCATGTTCCCAACAGGCCCCCAACACTGACATGTGAATCATCTTGAGCCACTCAGGTGGTGTGCGCTCTTTCTACTGTTGTTTCTAAACTATGGAACTTGTCTACTAGTTCCCTTCCTTTTTCCTTGACCTGCGTGTATTTTCCTATTAGTTCCTTCACTTATTGCACTATTCTCTCCTCCTGGATCAATGTTTCATCCTTTGTCTTTGCATGTGCCATAATTTTATTTTCTTCCTCCAACTATGCAATCATCTGCGATTCTTTCTCTTAGAGGGATTCCAAGTCATCTTATCTCTCTTGCTTCTAGGTTTGCATTGCTTTCAAGTCTGTCTTCAACTTCTTCATATCTTGAGTGCCCTTCAAGTGCTATGTGATGATCATTGTTTTCTTCCTTTGTTTGAAATCTTGTATGGCAGTGCTGACTCTTTCTTCTTCTTGTTCCCACTATTGGACCTTCTCATCTTCTTCCAGGATAGTCCAAATATATGGGGCTCTGTCGAACAGTTCTTTGATTAACTTTTCTTATTTCTCCATATCATCTATTAGGAATGCATATCCTTATTCTCTTTTTTCTCAGACGTCGGGAGGAGTCGTAGGGTTCATCCTTTCTTTGAGATCCTCAATCTATTACTTGTAATGATCAATGGTTTTTGCAATGAGGTTGATCTTCTCCTCTGCACTCTTCTCTGGTGCTTACACATTGTCTGAGATGTGATTATAAACTACTATCAATACCTATTCCAATCTATCTGTGAATTATTTCTCTCCCTCCTTTTACACAATGAGTTGGTCACATGTGATTTGAATCATTTTCGCGACTCCTCTTCCCACCTCCATTTTTTTTTTATTTGCACAGGCCCTGGACCATAATGACTACATGACACTAACCTGTAGCCCATATAATCCCTTGGTGGGTATGTGTGCCATGACCATTTCCACCTGTTTCACCTCCTCTAGGGGTTTTTGCGCAGTCTCTTGAGCAAACCTTATTATTTAACTCGTTAGCATAAATGTCTCCCTGGCCTGGATGACGTAATACATTGTCTCCTTTCCTTCTTTCTACATATGTGGCCTCTATATATTCTCTTGTTGTTGCGCTACAACCTGTGATACTTCTTAGTTACGCATTTGTTACATGTTCTCATGAACTTATAGGAGTTTTTCCATGATTTCTTCTTGTTGCACCTCTGCAATTCAGACAAATTATTCACTTCTGTCTTGGACCTTTTCTACGACAATATCTGCATCATCCTCTATCAGGGTGATGTTGGGATCCTCTATGTCATATTTTATTTTCTTGTGCGCATCATTTTCTTGCATGAGTTTCCTTGTTGTCTGTGAGGGATGAGCCCCACTTTTTGTTCCCTAGGTTGTTCCTTCTCCATCCTGTGAGGTATTCTTCCTTCCACTTTGTGGATGGATTCACATCCTGGATGCTACTGTTATTCTCCTTGGCTATTTTGGTACTGCACTAGTCCTAGTTGGTGGATTCTGCACTATAGTCATTCTAGTATTATCAGTCGGGCTACTTTTTCTTGTTGAAGAGATTGCTTCAGCCTTATCCTTAGGATGAGAGGATTGCATTGTGCCTATCCTCATGACTAGTTTTGTTACTGACAATTACCACTATGTAGGCCAGTCCTTAATGATCCAATCCAATTCATCTTTGGTGATGTAGTACTGCATCTCCAACCATGCCTTCTTGGGGTCCCTCTCAGCTTAGATCCATACATGATGTATTGCCTTGAAATTGGCTATCCCCTCTGTCTCCTACACTACCTCCAATGATATGTGCCATACATTTCCTATGTTCTTTTATATGTCTTCCAACAACATTGTAAAGACTGTGTTATTTTCCTATTGTGTCTTGTTATCCTTGGCCTGCCAGAGGGACTCATATATGGTAGCATAATATTTCCCCATCTTATCCAAAAATAATGAGAATTTCGTCTCCTGCGACCCTGCCAATGATATCAGGATGACCAACCACAAGTAATGGAACTTCAATACATTATCCTACAAGTCTTTGCAGTCTATCTAAAACTGGTTCAGCATGTACGGTGCCCAGTTAAACATAACCCCCTCCGCGCACTATGTGGCTATTGCAATCACACTTGTTCGTGCTTCTTCCTTGCGGCATTTCCTCAAAAGTTTACAATCCATGATATTTCTTGCGAACCTAGTCATGCTTTCATTGACATCTTTGATGAAAATTCCCTTATTTCCCCAAGTTGTTTCGAACTATGCTTTAACTGGTTTTGCGATTTCCTTTTTGCAAGCATTGTTATCCAAATACTCCTCTGGTTGTGCTCCGAATATGGGGAGTCCTGTAATTTTTTCAATCAATGCCACATCTATTTGTACCATCATGTCCACCCATAGGATTCCTCCATGGGCATAGGCGACTAGATGCTTGACACATAGTCTGGAATTCTTACAGTGTCCGAAATGCATTATTTACAACAAGTTAATAATACCTAAGTTATAGAGCCTCGTTATCCACTACTCTGGATATAGAATGGGTTTTCCAAGGGATCCAAATTCCCCTGTTTTTATCAAATATCTATCCTCAGCTAAATTTGGGAATTTGTCCCCATTGTGAACATTGTGGTTAATGTACCTAAGCTTAGGTACCTTTCCCACCATATCATCCACAATGATGAATGCATATGGGAGATAAGGGAGTGTAACCTCCATGGTGTGTGGCTCATTTATTTTATGTCCCATAGAAGATGTACTTGCCTCTACTACATCTGTGTCATATTCCTCCCTTTCGAACTCCGTTCAGTCAGTGATTTCTTCAACCAACACTTCCTCTTGTTCATGGGAATGTTGCGGTACCATTGCTTCCTTGGGTTTTGTAGGTGTCTCAGGGTTAGGGTTCAAAATTTTGTTCTGGACCCTGGAGCTTTGTCCTATTTCTCCTTGTTGAACAATTGATGTCTCTTCCTTAGCCTATGTTGGGATGATTGACTCCATATTCGAGGTGGTAACATCCTCCAACTCGACCACATATTCGGGTTGTTGCATTCTTTCCTTGCACCTCTGACCTTGTCGAGTAACCAAGACATATTGGACTTGCACACCGAACTTTGGTGGAGTCATCTTGTCTCATATTCATGCACTTGCTTGCTTCATACAATGTTAACTAGGGAATGTACTCTATTTCTCTCTCTCTGCTAAAAAATCGCTAAGTGTTGAGTAAACACATGATTTATGCCTTTTATAGACACAGTCATATTCACTTTCCACTTTTTTCGTGCATTTGTGCCAAGCAAAATTTTTGTTTCATGTTGTCTTGTAATATTTGTCGTGGTAATTACTAGGTGAAATTTTTTTCCTCACTTTCTTATGGTTCAATGAACTTCTATGTCTTTTTTTGTTTTTCTTCCATTTTCTATCTTTGTATTTCTTTTTCCCTTTTTTTCTCCTTTTTATTTTTTTTTCTCAATTTTTTGTCCTAATCTTTACTATAGTACACTATATATATGCATTCTTACTGCATTGTAACCTTTAAGTGTTAGGAGGTCGACTGTCCCTATATAATTTCAGTGGACTACCGTTGATCATTCCCTTGAGTTTTGTTTTTTCCAAATCCTTTAGTAGTATAGATCCCCTATATGTGACAGTGTTTACTTAATAGGGCCCTAGCCAATGCATTCTAAATTTACTAGAATGTTGGAGAACTTTACTGTCATAGAGTAAGACTAGGTCTCCCTCCTTAAAAATATTATACTTAATATGTCTCTCATTCCAGGATTTGTCCCTTGTTTTTTGTAGTTCCTGATGAAATACTTCCAGAATCGTGTCCTCTTATAGCTCCATTGTTTTATTTAACCTTTCCTTTACGGTGCCTCTTTCTGTCATGTTTATAATTTCTTCTACGTGCATACTGGGTACCAGAAATTCTAATGGCATCACTTCTTATTTCCCATACACGAATATGAATGGTGTCCTCCCTATCAACTTCTTACAAGTGGTATTTCATGCCCATAGTACTGCTGGTATTTTCAATTCTCAATCTTTGTTGACATTGCAGATCTTAGTCAAAGCATTTTCAAAAATATTATTGAAATCTTCTACTGTTCCATTTTCCTGAGGATGGTATTGTGTACTCTTTTGGTGATAGATTTAAAAATCATCAGTCATAGCCCTAATAGTACTATTTTTAAAGTGAGCGCCTTGGTCACTCATCAAAATCCTTGGACACCCAAATCTAGTGATCACTTTGTCAAACAAGAAGTTTGTTGTTCTCTCTGTGATGCAATCTTTGACTAGTGTTGCTTCTGCCCATCTTGTTAAATATCCAGTCGTAGTAATTATATATATGTAGGTCTTGACCTATTTTTTGGTGGATGGATTGGTACAACAAATTCTTTTTCCCATTTTTCAAATACTTTCAAATTTATTTGCGTTCTTAGGGGCATCTCATCCCTTCTATTGGCTTTGCCAAACCTTTGACATACATCACATTTATGGAAATATTCGTTGTCATCTCTATGGACTGTTGGCCACCATAATATTATGCACAATAACTTTTGTGTGGTATATTTTCCTACAAAGTTTCCTCCAGCTATACCTCCATGAGCTTCTTCCAAAATTCTATGCCTTTCGTGCTCTAATACACACCTTCTCAAAATGTTCTCTGCACCCATCTTGTATAAGTGTCATGCAATAAGTTGATAGTCTACAACTCTAACTACTAGATTTTTCTTATGTGCAATGATAAAATCTTGTGGAACAATCCCTTTGTTATCACATGGAATTGATTGGGTCAATTCAATCTTTAGGATTTTTTATTTTGGCCATTAGTGTTGTTTATTTTTTTTTTAAATTGAGTTTTGTCCTCTTCCTTATATTCATTTTTGGGTTTTATGCAAAATAAATTTGTGTTGGTGTTGACCTATTATCATTAGGTTATACCTTGATCTTAATGATAATATTAGACAATCCATTAACTTTAGTATCCTCATGCCTCCACCACCACCCTGATATGTCGCCTCTTCCATGATGTACTAAAACCCCTTCACTTTGTCCCTTTACCTGTTAGAAGGTCAAATCAGGTTCTTTTTGTACACTTCCATATCATCATACACTTCACAAGACATTCCCAAGTAAATTATGCTTTCATCACCATAATTGAACTCATGATCCTTGTTATCCATATCTCCTTGTTTTCAACAATTATAATTTTAAAAATATAGCCTAGGATTTTGTCATTAAAGTTTTTAATTGTTTTTCCAAGCTTTCAAATTTCTTCTATCACGTCACTACAAAAATTGATTCTTTGAGACAGGTGTTACGGAAATTGTTGCGAACTGGATGGAGAAAGTGAGTTGGAGGTTAAACCATTTGTAGAAGAATTTGTTCAGTCTCAAGCATATCAGTTTTCAATTCTCATCCTCCAGGTACTCCATGAGTATTTCTAGCTCTGTTGAAGGACAATAAAGGATTTGTTTATCACTTCTTCTCCTAGGTGTTGTGAACTGGTGATATGGGCTTCCAACTATCCTAATTATCCCCGTTTTCTTGAATCTCAACCAATTGCAGATCTCTCGACCTCTTTTTACCAAAGCTTAAACGAACCTTACTATCAAGCCACCTTGTCTATCCAATATTTGGCCATTTCTTCTTATGCTATGAACTCTATTGTGAATCCCCTATTCTGGTGCTGCAAACTCTGTGCAGTAACCTGGAACTATTAGTCACATGTTTCAAAACCTTTTACCATCTTGTTTTCATCAACATATCCATTTTAGATTCAAGGTTTTCTATTTTGAAATTAAAAATAATTTTTCCTGGTAAATTCATGATGAATTGTGTGAGATGATAGTGAGGTATTGAACAAAACCTTTTTTTATAGTAAGTTGTCTCCTTGTATATTATTTTTCCTCTGTAGTATTATTTCATTTCCTGACTATCAACTATCCTTTTTTAATTCTAGAGGTCAAATAGGATGAAGAACACTAAATCCTTAGACAAAACCAACCCTTGAAAGAGATTATCTGTCAAATCCCTAAATCCTCTATTTTTCTATTTTTTCTCTTGCATCACTAAAATTGGTGGTTAAATTTTATTCCTATGAAATCAATGGATACTCCACAACAAAAGAAGGCTCGGAAGGGAGGGGGAATTGTGAGGACTAATCCCTATGACATTAAGTTGTTTATTGGTGAACCCCTGATCAGGGAAGTCATCCAAAGAGTGGGATGTTTTAATTTATGTCAAAAGATGCAGAGGTGGTAGTCTCAGGTGGCAAGAGAATTTTATTTGAGTTTTTATGGAACCAAAACCAAAGTTAGGACACTTGAACTTGAAGTATCTGAAGAAAACATAGCAGTAGCAACTAAAATACCAAATACTGGTGAAATATGGTTTAAGTCCATGAACCTAAATGTAGCCTTCTCCAAAGAATTGCTTAAACCAGAATATCAGGGAGATAATATATCAAAGGGAGTGCCCAGGAGCCACATGATTGAAGGATTTGTTAATATGATAAGGGTTATCCAAAGATATTTCACTTGTGAGGACAGGTTCAATATGATTTATCAATACCACATTAGACTTTTGCTGCACTTCACAAGAAAAGATCTCATGAATCTCCCTTTCAATATTTGTTTAGAAGCATTGGAAAAATGGCTGATAGAGTCCAAGATAATTCAAAGGTAGTTGAAACAAGTTTTTTTCACTCAGTGTTGATTAAGATGCTTGTTATGGAGGAGTTAAAGAAGAAAAACATCGACTGGGAGCAATTCATTACCTTTGCACACTTTAAATTGAATGTTGATCCTACTCCAAAATCCAAGGTGCACATCCCTCTTCAGGATGATAGCATTGTACATACAGAGACAAGTAAGAAGGGGAAGAGCAAAGGAATTGTTAAAAATGATGAGGCTCCTAAGGAACATGAAGGAGAAGAGGGATCTCATTACTCTCCACGCTGGAAGGTTTCACCCAAACCATCTCTAGAGTTAGAAAAAACTCCATCAACTAGAGCCACATGCACAAAAGGAAGGAGGTTACTTTTCCCCTCATTGTCTATTGTAGTTAAAGCTAGAGTTAGGAGGCCTTTCACCAGGTCATCAGAAAAGAAAGAAAGTTTTGATAAGGAGGACATAGTGGAAGCTCCCATCAAGATAAATGGTAAAGGTAAAGCTGAAGTTGTTGAAAATAATATTGAGGTCATAGACATAACCACTCCTCCTAAAAACCCTACCTTCAAAAGGCTGAACAAACAACTTAAAGAGGCTATAAATGAAATTTCTAAGTTGAAAGGAGAAGGGTTGGTTGAAAGGAAAAAGTTGAAAGATATTATGGATATGTACTCATAAACTATTGATAAAGACAGGTTTATAGCAAAGAGGTTTCTAACTCTCCATAGGAAACTTAAGAATTTATAAAGACAAAACAGATATTTACAAGCCCAAATGAGAAGACTTAAATTGGAGTTGCAACCTTTTAAGGAAGAACTATCCCAAACAAATTTTAATGTGTTGGCCCAATATGCCACAAGGAGGAGTTCAAGGCTCAAAACGTGATGGATAAAACACCTTAAGAAATATCAGTTTTGGAAATGCTTGTTCCTTGAATTTTTGAAGATTTTGAGGAAGTATGATGCATATGACTGAGTTTTTCACTCATACACAAAATTATGAAATTTCTACAGGAATCCCTAACTCTGAAGAAGGTTTTTTGGTTGTTTTGGGGCTTTACTAGACTAGTTTGGCAGCTATAGGAAAGTTTGCATCGGCTAGCACTGCGAACTGGTTTCTACCATCAAGCGCCATGAACTTCACTATGAACTGGTTGATACAGTCAACGTTATAAGATATGTTGTGAACTCCTATTTTGATGGTTTAAAGAAGATCAATGATTCCAAGATGGCTAGGGGAGCATGGTACAACTTCTTGGAGGTCAGTTTAAAGATGGAGGATACCTAGAAAGAAGATAAATGCACTAAAAGGACACCTCATCATGAAATATTAATATGTTAGGATAGTTTCCAACATTAGCCTTTTTCGTAGTAGTTTGTTATTTTCAGTTTGTATAGATGTAATTATTTCAGTTTTAGATAGAAGAATCCTATGCTAGAGGATGAAACTCGCATTTTATGATATCATTCCCTATCTAGGCTATAAAAGAAGCATTAGAATTCATTTTGTAGGTTTGAATGGTTGATATAAAAAACTCTTTTTGGTGATATTAATGTAACAGAGCCTACTCCGGTTCGATGTACCAGACTTGATGAATTTTTGTCTAATGGAAGTCAATTTTCTCTCTTGCCATCTTGTTTCTCTCTCACTCTGAAATTTATTGTCATTGAATGATTCAAATGATGTTTATATCTATATTGCAATGAAGTTTTGATTGTGATGCTATTATAATTTTTCTCAGAGTCTTTAGTTTTGATTTAATAAGTTCTTGTATCTAAAGCTTTTCCTTCTTTTGTCTATTGGTAAATCCTAATGCTAGTCGTAGAATTACTTCACTTTTATCACTAAAGTCCTATTTATGTCCCCATTTATCCTTAAAACCTTCATCTAAGTCAGACAAGACCTATTTTGTTGATGCATTTTATCTAGAATTACCTGTGGTTTAACACCGTTGAATTGAGTTTTATCCATTTGACACCACATTTTAAATCTTACCTCATAAACCTATTGATGTGTATTGAGATTACACTTTAGCAGTCAAAGTGTAAATTTCAGTGCTAACATTCTTGGAGCCATTGCTGGGGAATGGATTGAAAATGTTTCCCTGGGATTGAACGACAAAGAAATACTAATTATGAGGGTGCATAATAATTGGACTGTAGTTTGCAAGTGGCGACTCCATCTTTTCTGTTTTGGATCCTAAAGGAAGACACACGAGGTGTACTCCATATTTACCTATGGAAACACATGAAGTTGACCCATAGAATATCATCAAGAAAGGAAAATATTGTCAAGAAGGATTTTCATCTATTGTTTCAGGTACTACTGGAATTTTTCCTAATTCTAATTTTAAAACACTAGTAGTTGTATCTAGTGCTCCTTTTTTACCTTTCTGTTGAAACTCCTTGAAATTCAAATCTTGAAGAGTTACTTATAGAATATTTCTCTTTTTCTCCCCAGTTGAAAGAATAAAGTTTTGAAAGTTTTGAAGTTATTACCTCACATGATGTGGTAAGTTGGTTCATACTTGAGATCTTAGAGAATTTCCCTACCCTAGATTCTCCTTCTCCTTCCTCTCTTAAACTTGTTGTGACCAAAGAAGAAGGAACCATAGTTCCATTGGAATTTCCACCATCCTCTTCCAAGACTCAAGCTCTCCTTGCTAAAACTAAAGCTTCCCCATCCTACATTCCTCTCTCTCTTAAGTTGCATATCATTCAAACTACAGTTGTACCATTCAAGACCCAGTCTCCTCCTTATTCTCATAGAATTTATAATCCTCCTCTTCATAATCCTATGGTAGGTGAAAACCTTCCTAGAAATAAGATGGATTCCATATTGGATACTAGGTATTCTCCTCTGGTATTGCCTCAGCCTATGAATGCTCTCCCATTTGGAGACTATATTAAGTACATGCCCAAGTTTATAGGATAAGAGGACATAATTGTTGAGGATCACCTTGCAACTTTGTATAGCTATCCTGAAAATATTAATATTGAAATTGAGGATGTTTGGATGAGAGTTTTTGTACAAATTCTGGATGGTGAGGCTAGAAAATGGTTTAGGGGTTTAACTCCTGGATCAATTACTGGAATTGAATCTCTGGATGATGCTTTTTTGAGGCATTGGGTTGATAAAAAATATTTCTTATAATATATTACATATTTTGGGTCACTCAAAAGAAAAGAAGGGCAATCCTTTTCATATTTTTCAAAGAGATTTAATAAAATGTACAATGAAATATCCGCGGAGATTAAACCTATTGAAACCTATGCCAAGATAACCTATGCCAGTGCATTTGACCCTGAATTATGCCTCATATTGAGATAAAGGAGATCTACCTCATTAGCTCATATGAAATATGCAGCCTTGGAGGTAGAATCAGATATATTGGAAGCTAATAAGCTCAGAGGAAAATCTGATAGATATAGGAGAAAAAATAGAGATGAAGCCTCAACCTTTGATTCTTATGGTGTTAAACCTCAAGTAGATGAACTGAAAAAATTGGTTAAATCACTTTCTGTTGAAATGGAAAAAATGAAGCTTGAGGGAAGACTAAATAATAGAAACACATAAGCTACTAGTAACAGAGGAAATTTCAGGAGACAAAATAATGTTCCTCGGATCCTTCAAAGAGATCAGAGGAATAGGGATGACCAAAAAGTTCAGAACCCTCTTGAAAATAACATGGTTGATGATTAAGTAGGAGAGGATGAAGAAGAAGATCCAGAAATTCAATGTTTGGGTGATACCTCACCATCCCCTCATCAAACTTAGTCTCCATATGAAGAGTCTCTTATGGACAATCAGTTGAATGAATTTAGTAAAGGGGATTAAACTAATGAAAACCAAAATAAATACAACTTGAGGTCAAAAAATAAAGATGGGAATTCTAGTACATCTGATCAGCCCAAGAAAACATAAAATTTTGCTAAAGGTGTGGCCTCTAGCAGCAAAGAAAAAGAGGAACAAAACCATCAAACAATGATTAAGGCCCATGTTCCATAAATTAAGGAGCTTCTGAAATATCCCTCTTCTTTCAGTTTTGAGAATGAAATTCAAAAGATAAAATTACAGTGCCATTTTTAGAATTGATTAAAAATGAATAGTTTAAAAGGTATATTTCCAAGATGCTGCAACATGAATCTTCCTCCAATTCCACAAACTCGGTGAATTTACAAGAAGAAAATCCAACGGTCATATTGGGACCTTTGGTAGAAGACAGGGATGACATTTCTCCTCCATTTTACACATCATTAAATATTCATGATAAAGTTTTGCACAACTTCTTTATGGACTAGAGTGTATCTCATAACCTTATGCCTAAAACTTTCATGAATGAGCTAGGTCTAGAAATTACTAAAACCTATCATGACCTATACTCATTTGACTCCAGAAAAGTGAAATGCCTTGAGTGATAAAAGACCCGGTTGTTACCTTGTTTCAACTACTTATGAAGAGTGTGGTCATGGATATTATGGTGGATGATGTCCCCCCTAAGTTTGGGATGTTATTTTCAAGATCTTGGATTAAGAGACTAGGGGGAACTTTGCATATGGACCTTTCATATTACACTATTCCTGTATTTGGAGGAGAGAACAAGAGGATTTACAGGGAGGCACAACTATCTTACATCATCAGTGATGAAGATAATCCTACAAACCATCCAATTTATGCAGTTGACACTAATCTAGGATCGAATATCCTTCAACTCACTGATGCTCCTCAATCATCCATTGAAATCAGAAAGCAACATGTTAAAACTTGTGAGACACCTCCTCAAGATACCCCAGTTTGGAAGATGATTTTTGATGGGGCTTCTTCTAAAGAAAGTGTTGGTGCTGGAGTGGTTTTTATTTCCCCGGGTCAAGAAATCATGTCCTTGTCTTAAAAACTAGAGTTTGAAACCACAAATAATGTTCTAGAGTATGAGGCTCTTGTCTTGGGTTTGAGGGCTGCTAAAGATATGAAGATTGAGGATTTATCACTTTTTGGAGATGCTAAACTAATTGTGCACTAGGATAAAAATATGTATCAAGAAAAACATCCCAGATTAAGGACTTACAAAAATGAATTTTGGGATCTTATTGACATTTTTTTCTTAGCTTTTAACGTATCTTTTGTTCCAAGGGAAGAGAATACTATGGAAGATTCTTTGGTTTTTTCTACATGCAAATTTAAGATCCCTTTTCCCCCCAAGCTCAAATATGATGCGGAAGTAAAGTATAGACCCTTTACACCTCACAATGTCAAATATTGGAAGGTATTTGAGGATGATATTGAAATTAAGATATGCCTGGAAATAGTGGATGAGTTTTCTGCTCTTCACATTGATCAGGATCATGATGATATAAAAATCCATCATGACGATATTTTCCTGAATCAAATTGCAGACCAAAAGATTGTACAAATTCCCAGTAACCATATTTCCGAAGGATTGGTCCCTTTGGAGAGATTATTTGACAGAAATGATGTTGATGTGAAGGTTAAAGGTTCAAATGAAGAAGCTGATGTGACAAAATGCAACTTAGGTATAGAGGAAAATCTCAAATATGTCAAGTTGTCTAGCAGTTTATCAAAGGAGAAAATGTCTGAGTATGTGAAGTTATTAAAGGAGTTTGTGGATGTATTTTCTTGGAAATATATAGATCTACAAACTTATGATACAAGCATCATTGAACATAAAATTCCTTTTAAAGATGAGACTAAGCCATTTAGGTAGAAACTAAGACAGATATATCCCATGTTGTTTCCTATTATGGAAAAGAAAGTCAAGAAGATACTTGATGCTAAGATCATCATACCTTTAAAGTACTCTGAGTGGGTGTCCAACCTAGTCCCTGTGAGGAAAAATAATGGTGAAATCAAACTTTGTGTTGATTTCAGGAATTTAAATAGAAGTTCCAAGAAAGATAATTATCCCTTGCCTAAGATGGAACATAATTTGCAGAGGGTGACTGGTTCAAAAAAGATTTCCATGATTGATGGATTCTCAGGATACAATCATATATCTTTCCTACCTGAAGATAGAGAGAGAACAACTTTCACTACCCCTTGGGGAACATTTATGTATGCTAAAATTCCCTTTGGTATAATGAATGCAGGAGCAACCTTCCAACGAGCAATGAATATTTCCTTCATTGGGGTGAAGGAAAAATTTGTGGTCATCTATTTGGATGACATTACAGTGTTCTCAATATATGATCAAGAACATTATCATCATTTGAAGAAGATTTTCTTGAAATGTAGAAAGTCTGGATTATATCTCAATCCTAAAAAGTCTTTGTTTTCTATGAAAGAAGGAAATTTGTTGTGACACATTGTCTCAACAGAAGGGGTAAGGGTTGACCCAAGTAGAGTATAGGCCATCAAGACTCTCTCTCTTCCTATGTCTAGGAAGGAGATCCAATATTTCTTGGGTAAAATAACGTTTTTGAGAATATTCATCTCTAAGTTTGTTGAATTGGTTAAGTTTATCACATCTATGCTTAGAAAGGTAAATGAGGTGAAATGGATTGTTGAAGCTAGGAATTATTTTGATCAAATCAAACAATTATTAACTAAGGCACATGTTCTCATCAGCCCTGATTATTCAAAGGAGTTTCTGATATTTTATTTTTCCTCACATGACACATTGCCTGTTGTCCTTCTTCATAAAAATACAGATGGGATGGAGCATCCTATTTCTTTTTTTAGTAGGGAATTAAGGGATGTAGAGGCGAGGTATAATATTATGGAAAAGCAGGCTTATGCTTTGGTTAAATCCTTAAATCCATCAGGGTATATATTCTACATTCCAGGATTATTGCCTATGTCCCATAAGCTTCTGTGAAGACAATACTAATCTAGAATGACATAGATGGAAAAAGGAGCAAGTGTATTGCCAAAATTCTGGAGTTTGACATTAAAATGAAGCCTACTAAGTTGGTGAAAGGGAAAGGTTTAGATAGATTTTTGGCTGAATCAAATTGCAAAGAACTAGGGGTTAATTTCGTGAACCTAAACTCTGAAAATCAGCAAGTTGATATCTTTGTTGAAAGCTCACATATCAATCCCAACTTAGCAGAATGCACTTGGTAAAAAGACATTATTTATTTCTTGCAAAAGTTGCAACCTCCCTATGGTTTGGAAAAGAATAAGGTGAGAGATTTGAAACTAAAGAAAATCAGATATTGTGTCATTGATCACATAATGTATTGGAAAGATCCTCTAGTGGTTCTCTTGATATGTCTAGATCCAAAGGAGGATCAAAAGACCATAATTGATTTTCATGATAACTTGTGTGGGGATCATCATTTTTGGAGGACCACATCATATAAGATTCTTAGAGCTGGGTATTTTTGGCTTAGCCTTTTTACTAATGTTTTTGCAAAGATCGGGGCATGTGATAAATGTCAGATGTTTTCAGGAAATAAACAATTGAAATATTTGCCTCTGAATTATGTAGTGGGTTTTGGTCCTTTCCAACAGTGGGGATTTAACTTCATTGGGGAAATTCATCCATCTTCAAGTGGTCAACATCGGTGTATTTTGTCAGCAATTGAATGTTTCACCAAGTGGATAGAATCCATTCCTATAATGAGTTACTCACACAAGGTAATTATTGGTTTTCTTGAGGATATTATGTCAAGGTTTGGTTGCCAAATACATATTGTTATTGACAATGTTGCATCCTTCAAAGTTGAACCATTGGTGAAATTTTGCGAGAAGTATGGGATTCAACTAGTTCATTCTACCCCTTATTACCCCCAAGGCAATGTTTGTTAAGAACCAAATATCAATAGATCATAGAAAAACCTCAGAATAAGTACTCAATGCCTTGAAAAAGAGATAATTTCAGATAATAAGCCTCTTCGAGGGGGAAACCTCCTTTTACCCCACATAAATGTTCAAGTACAAGATGATTCCAAATGAAAATGTCTCCTTGGTATATATAGGAGACTAGGAGGTATAATTACAACTAATGAAATAAAGTCGACATAAATAAAATAACATTACTAATGTAATATTCCCCAATTAAGGGGTAATGAGCCAATATTAGGGATTAGCATGCCCCTCCCCTTGAGACAACTGTTGTTTGCAATTCTTGAGTAACTCTGGATGCTTCTATATAAAAGACTCATCTTCCCAAGTGGAATCTTCAGCCGATAGTTTCCTCCATTTAATGAGATACTTTGAAATGGATCTATTCCTCAGTTGGAAAATTCTTGTGTCAGTGATGGATTCAGGATCCAATATGATTTTTCTTTCCTTGTCAAGTTTTGGAAATATAGTTTGAAATGGGATCTTGTCGCCTATAACCTTCTTTAAGCATGAAACATGGACAACTGGGTGTACTTGTGAAGATGCAGGAAAATCCAATTTGTATGCCATAGTACCAATCTTTTGAAACACCTTATAAGGGCCATAAAACTTTGGTGATAACTTATTATCCTTCTTGTCTTTCTTGAGGGACATCTGCTCGTATGGTTGTAGTCTCAAAATCACTCAATCCCCTACTTCAAAACTTCTTTCACTATGATGTTGATCTGCTTGTTGTTTCATGCAATTTTGTGCCATGGTCAGGTTGTCCTTTAAGATTTGGAGAACTTGTTGTCGATGCTCGATGTGATATTCCACCGCTCGAACCTTAGATTTTTCTTTTAGAGAAGAACTGATGGAAGGAGGGTGGTATCCATAGAGTGCCATAAATGGTGCCATTTTTGTTGCAGTATGAAAGGAAGTTTTATACCACCATTCTACCAAGGGTAACCATTTGAACCATTGTGTTTGTTTATCAGAGACAAAGCAATGAAGGTATCCTTCCAGACATTTGTTCACTATCTCGGTTTGTCCATTAGATTGAGGATGATAGGATGAGCTATGATCCAATTGAGTACCCAGAAAATAAAATAATTTTGATCAAAAATGTCCAGTGAAGATGGGATCTTTGTCACTTACAATAATCTTTGGGCTTCCATGTATCTTTTGAAATGTTTCCATGAATGCGGTGGAAAATGTACTAGCTTTGAAGGTATGAGAGAGTGCACAAAAGTGTGCGTACTTGGTCATTCTATCAACAATCACCATGATGACACTCTTTCCTTCAAACTTTGGTAACCCTATGATGAAATCCATGGAAACCTCCTCCTAGCACTGACTTGCGATGGCTAATGGTTGTAAAAGACCTGGGGTCTTAATTGTTTCCACCTTATTTTGTTGGCAAACCAAAAATTCTTTCACAAACCTTTGAACATCAGTTTTAAGGCCATCCCCCAAAAAATCCTTCTTGACTCTATGGTAGGTTTTCAAAAATCCCTAGTGCCCTCCTACTGGAGAGGTGTGCAATTCTAATAGTACCTTTTGTTTGAGTTGGGAGTTCTTACATAAATATAAGCGATATTTGTACCATAGTGAATTATTTTTCCATGTAAATGTATCTAATGCACTGGAATCCTGCTGCAACCTTTGAATGAGAGTGCACACTTTTTCGTCATTCTTCCATTCATCCCTTGCTTCTATTATCTAATCAGGTTGGATGATCGAGATAGCACAGAGAAAGGCCTCAACATCTTCATCCTTTCTTGAGAGTGCATCTACCACAACATTTTACTTCCCCATTTTATAGATGTTTTCAAAATCATAACCCAATATCTTGGTTACCCATTTTTGGTGTTCTTTTGAAGATAGTCTTTGTTCCAAGAAGTATTTAAGACTATCATGATCTGTTTTGACCTTGAAGTGCGTACCTATTAGGTAAGGACACCATTTATTCAATGCATGTATAATTTCCATCATTTCCTTCTCATAAATGGGTTTGTGTAAGTCCTTTCCCTTGAGTGTTTAAAATCTAGGGGCCTTCCTTCTTGCATTAGGACAACACCAATTCCATTTCCTGAGGCATAACAATCCACAATAAAGGTTGTTGTGAAGTTTGGAGTGGTCAAGACAGGAGCTTTGCACATCACCTCTTTAAGTTGTTCAAAAGCTTTAGTTGCCTCTGGAGTCCATGAAAATGCATCCTTCTTAGTTAGTGTTGTTAAAGGTGATGCTATTCTTCCATAGTGCTGAACAAACTTGCGGTAGTAACCTGTCAAACCCAAAAATCCTCTAAGATTCTTCAATTTTTTTGGAATCAGCTAGTCCATCATGGCCTTAATCTTGTTAGGGTCTACCTTGACACCTTCATGAGATACAATATGAACCAAATATTCTACCTCCTTCACTCCAAAGAAACATTTGGATGGTTTGGCATATAGTTGTTGCTCCTTTAGTAGTTGTAGCACCTTGTCAACATGTCACACATGATCCTCCCAAGACTTTCTATAGATTAGTATATCATCAAAAAATATTAACACAATTTTTTGAAGGAAGGGCTTGAAAATGGAATTCATCAACCCTTGGAATGTGGAAGGTGCATTTGTAAGGCCAAAAGGCATGACCAAAATTTTATAATGGCCTTCATGAGTTCGCAATGTTGTTTTTGGGATATCTTCTTCCTTCATTCTAATGTGATGATACCCTGAACGAAGATTCAATTTTTTGAAATAGATTGCTCCATGTAGTTTATATAACAATTCATTAATGAAAGGAATGGGAAACTTATCTTTAGTAGTGATCTTGTTGAGCTCTCTATAATCTGGACACATACGCCATGAGCTATCTTTCTTGAATACCATTACCACTGGTACAGAGTAAGAAATTTGGCTAGGTCTAATAATGCCAGCCTCTAACATTTCTTCAACCATGGACTCAAATTCACTCTTCTGGGCATAAGGGTATCTGTATGGTCTGATGTTAGGAGGAACACTCTAGGAATTAGGTGAATTTTATGATCATGATTTCGAGTGGGTGGAAGAAATTTGGGAATATCTTCAAATACTTTGGAATTCTTATCAATGATCCCTTGGAGATCTTGAGGAATAGATGGCTTAGATGTTTGAACATCTGGTGAGCATAGTTGTGAAATAATGCCTTGATGCCCCTTTTTCAATCATTTTGTCATGCCATTAGAGATTATTACCTTATCGGGTTTCCCTGTAATACCTCTTAACTCAATTTCTTTTCCTTCCAATGAAAATTTCATGAAAATTTCTTAAAAATTAAAAGCCACTATTCCTAATGATTGTAACCATTGGATTCCTAGTACAACATCTAAACCACCCATGGGTATAGTAATAATTGGACTATTCATTACATATTGCCCCATAGTAATATTGATCTTATTGCATTTTCCTGAGAAATTGATAGTTCCTCCATCTACAATCATTACTTGAAACTCTGGCGCTGGATATACAAAGCAATTGAGAGATTTGGCTAGTTTATAGTGAATTAAATTACGATTACTGCCAGAATCAATTAGGACTATTACATTTTTCTTTTTGATGTATCCTTTGATATTGAGGGTTTGAGGAGTGTTAATTCGAGCCAATGCATTACATGATATCATGGGATTCAACTCTTCAGACGAAATTGCTTCTACATTTTCATCTTGAGATGGTTCTTGTTCTTGTTCTTCTTCCTCTTCAAAATCTATGTAGAATAATTTCTTCTCTCCACACTTATGTCCCTTAATGTACTTGTTGTCACAATTAAAGCATAAATTTTTTTCTTTTCTTTCCTCCAATTGTTGAGGTGTCAACCTTGTAGGTTGAGGTGTTTTAGAAGAAGGAGCATTGTTCTCTCTATGGATGTTAGGATTGGTCCTTCTAGTATCCATAGCCATATTTTTACTTTAAACATTTCTTGCCACCTTAAATGCATTCTCCAATGATTTGGGTTCCCAAAGGCAAACCTCATGTTGAATGTTATCCTTTAAAGTTCCTATGAATACATCAATCAAGTGCTCATCTGGAATGTTTATTACCTTTATATTCAATCTTTGGAAGTTGTCAATGTGCTCGGTAACTAAACCCATTTCCTTGAGATTTATCAATTGGCTAAAGAAGGTATTGCTCCTTGTATCCTGATAGTGTGCTATCATTTCTTCCGTGAAAATTGTCAAAGTGATGAGTGATTTGAGAGAAAAAATCCATCGATACCATACAAATTGATTGGGCTCTAAATATAAATAATGAATTCATACCTTTTGTGTATGTGGCACATTATGTAGATCAAAGAATTACTCCATCTAAAGTATCCATGTGATTGGGTCCTTGCCATCAAAATTCCTCATATCGATCTTAGGAATGTGGTTGGTCTTCAACCCAAAGTTGGAGTTTCTCCATTCTTGATTCACCTTCCTTATGTCCTCATCATGAATTTCATGGGATGTGTTTTCACTTTCAAGTGTCTTCTCTGTTACGATTTTTTTCAATACTTCCATGATATTCTCTTTTAAACCATCCATATTTGCCTCCAACTTAGATTCCATCTCTTGTAGTTCATATTTTGTTACTATATTCTTTTATAAATCATTTATGTCCCTACGCATTTCTTCACCTTTATCAAGAGTTTAAGTAGGATTGTCTAGAGGCTTATTTTGTGTAGACGTTCCCTTTTTGGGTGGCATGTTGGCCAGGTATCACTTTTGAACCTTGATTTTGAGGTGGTTCTGCTAGACAATATTTCTTCTGTTGTATCTCTCAAGTTTCAAACATTCTAGGTATGAGACTTTCTTTTATTTAGTTCTATGATATTTCTTCTCTGCAATGCCATAAGTCTGATTAAAAATGTATGTTCCAAGTGGAATTTACGGTAACTTCCCCACAACTTGTTGATTTTTAGCCTTTCGAGGAGACCTCACTTATATAGCGTGTTCCACACAAAATAATTGATATAAAATTCTAAAACTTGTACCAGACATACTAAAGACTATCCACTATCCAATGAAACTATTCTCACTCAATTTTCATACTCTAGGAAAAAGTTATGATTGTTTTACCTGAAACACCTTCTTGAGACTAATCAATAGGACTAGTCAAATACCCTATCTTCCACAGGGTGTATCTACAAATGTAATATGACCCAAAATATGAACGTTTTACCAAAGATAACTTACTAATTTTTGTGAATATCCTCTGGATTTCAGGGTCTAAAGCATTACAGAAAATGTTTTATAGCGAAAATTCTGCAATGATGCATTTCAAGATGATTCCACAACCCTATCTTGCACAGGATGTATCTCCGAAAGTATAAGGCATAAGGAGATGAATTTTAACCCAACATACCTTGATCCGTCTAATAAATATTCTCCAAGTTGTTCCTTCTAAAATGTTGTAGAAAACAAATTATAGCGAAAATTCCAAGGTGTCTCAGATGTAGCAGCAAAACCCCAAGACCTTGAGCTCTGATACCATATCTTAAAAACCAAATATCAATATAGCATAGAAAAACCTCAGAATAAGTACTCAATGCCTTTAAAAAGAGATAATTTCAGATAATAATCCTCTTCTAGGGGGCAACCTCCTTTTACTCCACATAAATGTTCAAGTACAAGATGATTCCAAATAAAAATGTCTCCTTGGTATATATAGGAGACTAGGAGGTATAATTACAACTAATGGAATAAAGCCGACATAAATAAAATAACATTACTAATGTAATATGCCCCAATTAAGGGGTAATGAGCCAATATTAGGGCTTAACAATGGTTTAGAAAAATCTTCTAAGAAGAGCCTTATAAATATCATTAAGAAGTTACTAGAGGAAAACAACAAATGATTAGACTCAAAGATGGAATTTTTAGTATGGGCAGATAGAGTTACTACAAAGAGATCACTTGGTATTTCCCCCTTTCAGTTTTGTTTATGGGATTGAAGATTTTTTATCCTACTCATCTTTCCTTTCCTATGGAAAATTTCCCTCTCTATTTGTTTAGAATCATTGGAAAAATGGTTGATAGAGGCCAACATAAGTCAAAGGAAGTTGACATGAGTGTTTTTAACTCGGGGATGATTAATATTCTTGTGATGGAGGAGTTAAAAAATAAAAAAAATCGATTGGGAGAAGTTCATTGTCTCCGCACACTTTCAATTGAATGTTTTTCCTACTCCACAATCCAAGGTGCATATCCCTCTTCAGGATGATAGCATTGTACATACAGAGACAATTAAGAAGAGGAAGAGAAAATGGATTTTTAAAAATGATGAGGCTCCTAAGGAACGAGAAGGAGAACAGGGATCAAATTACTTTCCACACAGGGAGGTTTCACCCAAAACAGCTCCAGAGTTAGCAGAAACGCCATCAACTAGAGCCATAAGAACAAAAGGGAGGAGGTTACTTTTACCCTCACCATCTGTTGCAATTGAAGCTAGAGTTAGGAGGCCTTTCACCAGGTCATCAACAAAGAAATAATTTTTTGAAAAGGATGACATAGTGGAAGCTCCCATCAATAGAAATGGTAAAGGTAAAGCTAAATCTATTGAAGAGCATACTGAGGTCATAGAAATAACCACTCCTCTAGAAAACCCTACCTTCAAAAGGATGAATAGATAACTTAAAGAGGTTAGAAATTAAATTTATAATTTGAAAGGAGAAGGGTTTGTTGAAAGGAAAAAGTTGAAGGATCTTATGGATATGTATCTGGAAAGTATTGATAAATCCAGGTTTATAGAAAAAATATTTCTTCCTCTCCATAGGCAACTTAAGAATTTATACAAACAAAACAGAGATTTACAAGATCAGATGAGAAGACTTAAACTCGAGGTACAACCTTTAAGGAATATATAGCCCAAAAAAATTTGAATGTGTTAGCTCAAGCTGCCACAAGGCGAAGTTCCAGGCTCAGAAAGTCATGGATGAAATACCTTAAGCAATCTCATGTTTGGAAATGATTGTTCCTTGCATATTTTAAAATTTTTAGGAAGTATGATGCCTATGACTGAGTTTTTCACTCATACACCAAATTATGAAATTTCTACAGGCATCCCTAACTCTGAAGAATGTTTTTTGGGTGTTTTGGGGCTTTACTAGACTAGTTTGGTAGCTACAGGAAAGTTCACATCGCCTGGCGCTGCGAACTAGTTTCTATAGTGGAGTGTTGTGAACTTCGCTACAAAGTGGCTGATACAGTCAGCATTACAAGATATGATTCGAACTCCTATTTTGATGGTTTCAAGAGCATCAAGGATTTCCATATGGCTAGGGGAGCATGGTACAACTATTTGGAGGTCAATTTAAAGCTAGAGGATACCTGGAAAGAAGTAGAATACACTCAAAAGACACCTCATCATGAAATATTAAGTTGTTAGGATAGTTTCCAAGATTATCCTTTTTTGTAGCAGTTTGTTATTTTTAGTTTGTACATATGTTATTACTTCAATTTTAGACGGAAAAATCCTATTCTCGAGGATGAAACTCACATTGTATGATATCATTACATATCTAGGCTATAAATGAGAATTAGAAGTCATTTTGTAGGTTCTAATGGTTGATGTAAAAATCTCTTTTTGGTGGTATTAATGTAATAGAGCCTACTCTGGTTCGATGTACCAAACTTGGTGAATTTTTGTCTAATGGAAGTTTGTTTTCTCTCTTGCCATCCTGTTTCTCTCTCACTTTGAAATTTTTTATTATTGAATAATTCAAATGATGTTTATAGTTGTATTGCAATGAAGGTTTGATTGCGACGCTTTTATAATTTTTCTTAGAGTCTTTAGCTTTGATTTAAGAAGTTATTGTATTTAAATCTTTTCCTTACTTTGTCTACTAGTAAATCCTAATTCTAGTGGTTGAATTACTTCACTTTTCTCACTAAATTCTTCTTTATATCCAAATTTATCCTTGAAACCCTAATCTAAGTTAGAAAATACCTCTTTTGCTGATACATTTTATCTAGAATTCCTTGTGGTTTAACACTACTGAACTGAGTTTTATACATTTGAAACCACATTTTCAAACTTACCTCATAAACCTATTGATGGTTACTGAGCTTTCACTTTAGAATTCAAAGGGTAACCTTCAGTTCTAACACCCTATTCTTAAGAATTCAATAATATCAACAAAGTATTCATCAACTACTTGTACTGAAAATAGTTGTGCATCAGGGAATTTGTCTTCCAAGTTAGTAGGTTCTTCTCCATTAGTTACACTTGATAGGTGATTAGGTCCTGCATTCATCTTCCCTGGTTTGACTATTACCTCGAAATCAAATTATTGAAATAAAAATATCCATCTACAGATTCTCCCCCCCCCCCAACACTGGCTTGTTGTCTAGATATTTGAGGGAAGAATGGTATGTGAACATCATAAAGTGTTTACCCAGTAAGTAGTGCCTGAACTTATGAAGTTCATATACCATGTCTAGGCCTTATTTTTCTGTGGTGTTTTGATTCTTCTCTAATTCTGACATTTTTTTTCTCGCAAAGGCTATAGGATGGTCTAAATCCCCTACTCATGGTTGCGCTAGAATTTCTCCAAGTGTTATGGTTGATGCATCTACATGCACATGAATTGTCTTTTCCCAATATGGGAATAATAGGATAGGTGTTGTGACCATTTTTTATTTTAAGGTGTCCAACCCTTGTTAACATTCCTCATTCCACTGAAATCGTATATCCTTCTTTAACATTTTTTCAATTGGCACAGTAATCTGCGCATACCCTTTTCTAAATTTCCTGTAATAGATTGTATTTCCCAGTGTTTGTCTCAACTGACGCATTGATTTTGGTGGTGGTAAGTTTATAATGACTGCAATCTTAGCAAGATCTACTAGAAATCCTTGTTTACACACTATGTGTCACAACAATATCGAAAAAGGTGTCCCAAAAATGAATTTATTGATATTCAATGATATTTGACATTGCCTGCATCTTTCCAACATTAGACTTAACACTTCTACATGGTCATTTAGCAGACTATATAGTCCAGTCATCCATATATACTTCTAAAAATTGGTGTATGAATTTTTAAAACCAACTCTGACTGCTCTTGAAAATATGGTTGGTGCATTCTTCATCCCAAAAGGCATGACTGTATATTGGTAGGATCCCCATTCTGTAAAAAAATTATTCTTATACCTATCCTCTAGAGTTATTTTGATCTAATGGTAGCCTAAGAATCTATCTGTAAATGAATATGATTCTTGGCCTCCCACATTCTCTAAGAATTTGTCTATGAAAGGGGTAGGAAAAGGGTCATCTAAACAAGCAACATTAAGTTTTCTCAAATCTACACAAATCCTTATCCCACCTTGTTCCTTTTCTTGGAGTACCAAAGGGCTTATCCATTTAGATTCCTCTATTGGTTTTATGATACCAACTTCCAACATTCTGTCAATTTTTGCTTTTACTTTCTTCTTATATACTAGATTCAATATGTAAGGTATATGCCTGACAGGTCTTGCCTCAGGTTTGAGAGGTATTTTTATCTCTCCTAGATCTCATGCTATGCCTTTCATCTCTATAAATGTTGTTGGAAATAGGTCATTGTATTCTCACAATAACTCCATTATTCTTTCTATTGTTTGTTCATCCCAATAGTCTCCAATACTGGCCATTTTGGGATTGTCAATTGTCCCAATGTTGAATTTATTCACTTTGATTGGTGCATAAAATACTTTTGACTCCAGAGATGGACCTTCCACCTCTCTTTCTCCTTCAATTTTTGTAATCTGAATGTTTTGCGGGTCATCTTAATCTTGTGCTTCCTCTTCAATATGATAGCATGAAAGTAGTTCTTTGACTGTCTTTCTATTATTTTGTTGATATTTTGTCATAAGTTCAACCTCTGGTTCATCAATAAATATCACACCTCTTATTTGTTTAAGTGCCAAATCAATGTTGGGGTTCTCATTTTCAAATGAGAAGGTTACTACAAAGTTCTGATGTAAGGATGTCCATTATGTAGTGCCTCTGCGCATATATACCAGTTCTATAGGATTCCTTCCAATGTATGGATGAAGTGATGACACCATTGTTCTATTGGTTTCATTCTCCATAGTGTTACGCACTTCTCTAAATGTTCTGATGGTGTTCATTTCCCATCATACCACTGCATTTTATTGCTTCACTACTCTATGTTGAATCTAATGCACTATAACCTTTTACATTGGTACCAGTCTCGAATTGTTTCTTTATTCACAAATCCTTGTTTACATACTATATGTCCCAACAATATCCAAAAAGGTGTCGTAAAAATGCATTTCTTGATATTCAATGATATCTGATACTGCCTGCATATTTCCAACATTAGTATTAACACTTTTGTTGTATCCTTTTCGTCACTTGAATGAGCAAAAGAGGGACACTTGCAAGTTCAGTTAGGTCAGTTGAACATGACATAAGTTAGTGCAAGAGTTAGACACATCAAGCACAAGAAAGAAATAAATAAATAATCTAATAACAATTAAATAAACTAAACTAAAGTGCATAAGGAAATTAGAACCAAAATCAATGAAACAATTGACCAATTTTCATGCCACCAATGGATAGATTGTATTAGTGGGATAAAACCAAAGAGAAAGGGAGATTTATGTTTCCCCTCTTCCTCCAAGGGAGTGCTCTTGAATCCCCTATGAGAGAAATATTATTACAAATAGCAAACTATAAGGAAGAGGTGAAGAAATCCAAATCTCATTCACTCAAGAGGTGAGGTGAATAGTCCAATGAAATGATGTTAGTATGCTTCAAGAAGGAAAGAGGTTCCTTGTAGGAGAATAGAGGCAACATAACAATACAAATAGATTCTTGGAAATATATTTCACCCATGGCCTCTTTTTATAACAAATCTTTGAGGCATTATCCAACCGGTCTTTAGTGTGAACAAGGGGCCCTTTAGGTCTTTGACTAGCCCCCCACTCGGAATCAGCTTAGATTTGGGGGTCAAATCGACTTGGGAGATAAACTAGAAGTGGGTGGGAGGCTGACCAAAATCATAAATGTGTCGTTCTGAGGTGTGCGTGGACTTTTTCGTACACAATCATGCATCAGGCACATCTGCACTTTTCCTGTGTTTTCAATTGGTGCACGTGCATGCACTTCCTTTATATTCTGAACGCGTGATGATTTATAAACAATTGTATAGTTTGTGCCCTTTGGAAATGCATTTTTGGGCCATGAATGAACTAATAGGTGTTTGGAGGTGTTGGATTCCTGTAACCATTTGTGGAAAAAATTTCAGTGATAACAAATTCCCCCTCATGTGTGATGTTAGGAGCATACGTATATCCTAAATACATCAATGTTTCTTCTACTGAGAGTACCATTGTAAGAAAGAGTGTTGAGAGGAATTGCAAGAGAGACCCATTGGAGGGAGAGGGGAACCTATGGGACACAAACCTTTCGCTAGGTGTGGAAAAATAAAACTGTGTACAAACGAGGTAGGCATGCCCCATGCTCGTGTCATGTAACTCAAAATGTGTAAGACAGTAACTAAATTTTTATGTTGAAGTAGATAATAACAGCGCCCTCCGGGGAGGTTTGATAATGGCAGAGGAAAATTATGATGGTGAACATACTCTGAAAATAGGTGATGACACCTGTAATAAGTGTCAATGATTTGTGATAATTGACATCCCAACAAATTTCAGAGGTCTTCAGTGAATATAAAATAGCTACAATAGTCACAAAGTAAGACCCACAGTAACATGAGATAGTGTTGAATTTGAATGTTATGGGGGTCAACAACAGCAGAGAGAAATGATGGTTCTTCTTATGTCATCTGAGACACCTCATTGTAAAGTTAATGAGAGTCAAGATATTGTCGCCCTTCTCAAAATTGTGTTGATGTCGACAGAAAGGGAGACGCAAGTTTGAGAAGTAAAGGGCTTCTGGAAATCCATAGGGTGAGAACAAGAACTGATGAGGAACATGGATGAAGTCTAGATGTGGTGAGACTCAAGACTTCCCTTGGTTGGATATATGTGTAAAGTATGAGTGCCAGTAACCATGAAACTAGATCTAGCGTCAAGGGGACTACTAGATGCGGGTTTAAATTGTGCCAGAGGTGTGACAAAGTGGAAAAACTCGGATATCAGAGGTGTATTGACTATGGGATACTTGGTGTTTATGGACGATGTCAACCAGAGGAAAATGTAACAGAATTCCCCAACCAAAGATGAGAGGGCTTGCGTTGCTAGGAAAGGAAGGTCGCTAAAGGAAATAAAAAAAACTATGTAAATGCTGGAAATAAAGGTTTTGTACAATTACCAAATGAATAAAGAATCAGGCAGGATAAACGTGTAGATACAGAAGCGGGGGCCCCAATGCAAGGTGGCTTGCCCTGTGAGGGAGCAATCTGGAAGAAGAAATGGTGGAGGGTGAGGGCCCCATCGGTGGGTTTCTGTATGAGGTAAATGAATGGAGAGAAATTTGCAGATGGGAAAACTGATTGTGGATGAAAATGGAAGGTTAATGATACTATGAGGGTGCAGTCAAAGTGAAACCATGATGAGATATCCTGGGAGTCCATTGGGAAGGCTATCATAATGAGGAGAATAAGTATGTGGTTGATTCTTGAACATGCGTACGACTATTGAGACCCCCATCCCTAGGGGGCTGAAAGCAGCATGAGTGTCAAAATGAAAAAGGGGATTATGAATGGGACAAATAATGTGGGGGAGAATGATACCAGGTGATAGTACTTGAAATGTAGCAGAGGTGATAGTACTGCAGATCCGAGTGTGAGGATCCTACATGCAAATGTCAGAGGGTGTTACTGGGAGATGCAATTGATATTCATAGGGAATGATTACATGACAGTGTTGATTGTATACCTTAAGGGGTTGCGTTGATGAGTGATAACCAAGTACCTACACATATAAAAACCGAATACCCGATGTGAAAAATATCTGAAGATAAAGAACATATAACATTTATTCGATAATTTTGAACATGAGTACGTGTACCTGGGCTTGATGGGAGAAAAATGATCCCCTAGGGCCGAGGAGGGATGGTGGCACAGGGAATGTGACTATGTAGGTGGCGGGATCCTAATCCTGTGGCCTAAGACATATTGGAAAATGGATGCTCTGAGCTATTGTAATTGAACATAGAGTTTTGGCAAAAGGGACTATATATAGATGTAGGTCCCACACTGCCACCTCATCTGTACCTGCTGCCATAGTGAGTTGATGAGAGATTTTGAGATGATATTTGAATATTCCAGGAGTTCGAGCCAGCCAATCTAGGATTTACGAGAGCCATGTTAGTGGTCTCATCCTCCTGCATAGTAGTTAGGATCCCTTTTTTGGGCTGGGATGTATGGATGGCTGTAATGGGAGTTTTTGTGAGGGTGGCCCCTCCAGCGCCTCGGTGATCGTAGGATTCCCGTGCTTGGGTGCATGGCTATAATTAAGACAGTCACGCACGGGGTCACTTGAATGAGTAAAACAAACGTGCATTGGATGTGTGCCTGTTCAAAGTACAACTGCACACTCGTGCACAACTGTTTCTATGACAGTTGCGCACGTGTGCAAGACTGTGTACATGGATGATTTTTGGGGCTAAATTTATCTCATGGGCTAATTTTCCATGGTTTTTCTAGAAACGAGATTCATTATTTTAAAATTGATTCACCCAAATTCTATAGGATAAAATTATTTTACCTTAAAAATCACCAAAATGTTATAAAAACTATATAAAATCCTTATAAATTTGAATATTTTTACAAAAATATCGCCAAACATTTACAGTTGGCATATGAAGGATTAGTAAGATTCGCCAATGTTTCTACATTTTAAAACAAATTTCCATCCTTAAAATCATCCCTGACTATGTAGCAAACATGTGTGCATGAACGCACGCATGTTTGTCTAACAAGGGCACATTGATGCGCATATGTTTCTTCGACAGTTGTGCATTCATGCGCAACTGTGTGAAGAAAAAACATGCAGATGTGCATGACTATGGGGGAAAACAACCGCACACATGAGGAATATGCAATGTAGAATATTTGATCTCCATAAGGATGAGTGCATTGTCTTTTTGAAAAATAAATCGTGTAAAATTATCTTGCAACATGTCCTTTTCCCATTCGAGTGATGAAAGTGAAAGAGCATCAAATCCGACTTGATAAGTGTTATGTTTGGAATTACTTTTACCAAATTTTGGCATATCGAAAAGATTGGATTGTGGTGGCAAAGAGTAAGATATCGTGGGTAAAGTATCAAATCCACCAGAATCTAAGAAGAGATCGAGATATAAAGAGTAAAAGGAATCAAAAATAAGCACATGAAAAGAATATCTTAAGCTATGATATTTAACAATGGTATTCTCAAGACATTCCTCGTCATTTTCCTTAAAACTTTCACTTTGTTTTGGTGATAAATTCTTCAACATAATATGATCATCTAAATTTGCCTCGATAGATAAATCAAAACTTTCATGGAAAACATCTAATCTTTCATGTTGATAAGGTACAATTTGTAGATGAGGGTTTAAGGTTACTTCTTCCAATTGCATATCTACATCTCTAATCAATTTAATTGGAATGTTAGAGTGCTTAAGATCATTTTCATCACCTAAGCCTTCTTCAATAACCAAATTTAAATACTCATTGGAGAAAGAGTTATGAGAACGAGGACATTCACCTTGACCCAACATCGAATCTTCTTCCACGATGGTCAAGGACTGAAAAATACAATGATTCAGAGGAAAAACCAATTTGATTGTCAGTAAGAACATTTTCAATAGATTCTACCTCCCTTGCTTGTTCAACATTTTCAGATGGATCCCTCTCATTCTGTGAACACAATTCTTCTTGCAATTGAGTGATAGTATTTGTAATTGCTTCATCATTTGCGATTGAATATGACTGGATGCAAGCATCATAGAGAAGATTTAATACAAATGGCATGTCATCAAGATTAAACTTACAAAGAACATGATAGATTCTTGTCGAAAATCCTTTTGAAGATGAATCACCATTGATTAGCAAAGTCTGAAATTTTTCACATAATTGATTATAATCATAAATTTCAAAAGAATCTAAAAATTCATCTACAAACTGAAACCAATCAAAAATGTGATATGTTGGAAAAGACTCAACCCAATGTTTAATCCGACCCTTGAAAGTAAAAACAAACAATCTGCACAAAACCTTTAAATTAGAAATATCATGCTTGATGCATTTACACCAAAACTTGTTAATATGGTCTTTTTCAGATACATTCCCCCCACCATCAAAGGTGAGTTTGGACAAGAGAAAGACTGTCTTGTTGGAAATATTAGGTAATGAGAAGTGGAAAGTATGTTCCAACACAGTGATTTGGGGAGGTATGAGAAATTAATTAAATTCGAAAAAAAAAGACTCCCATAAGGCCAACTTGTCAGTCTGGCCCTCCTTCTAATGTCATTTGTTGACGAGCGAAAATGATCGTCCGTCAATTGGAAGAACGAGTCTAGTCCGAGATTGTCTAAATAACCCAAGTCGTTTGGTATAACTCATTCTGATGGGTTTAATGGCTCCGTTGGCCAATATAAAAGTCCTAGAAGAAACAAACAAAATAAATAAAAGAGTTGAAATAACTAACTAATTACTAAAAACTATATATATATATGTACATACGTTCTAATGTAACTGTAGTAGTTGTATTTAAGCAGAAGATATACAAGTCTCGTTTATTTGAATGATTTACAAGATGCAAGTTTTAATCAAAACTTACGAAAATCCATGTGAAAAATGATTGCTTCTAGGAAGCAAATAAAGAAAGCACATAAAAATATTTATTGTTTTTCTTTTATAAATTTAAAGAATCTTGCAAAAAAAGTTAATGAAACATGAACATGTGGATAGTCAAAGCTGAACCATACATTCTAGTTTCAATGATATGTAAATGACAGAAAAATATAAAGAAGCTATACTGTCAATGAATTAGTGAGGTGTATCCAAGCATCTGCATGAGTGGTGAACATCCAACTGCCATGTCCAAGAGAGAAATCTACAATGAACCTTATGACTGTTCTAAATAAATTCAGAACATGTATTGGCATCTTAGGTTTTAATGGCAGAAAAGGAAACACAAACATAAACCTGTGATCTCATAATTATACATGATTACAGCAAGATAAATCTTGAAGCAATCTATTCATTTTATCATTCAATTTAAAACTCAAAGATAAATCACATTATTTAAATCGAAGATATAATCACAACATCTATATTTTGATTGAAGCAAATGATAGATGGTATTTATAATATAAACCTCCTACACATCACAAACTAGTTAATCTAAAGATATCAGACCTGCACATGTAACAGGATTAAAAAAACATAAATAACAACATTATAAATAAAAGGCTAAAGCCAAAATGCATATATGTCGTTCCATTAAGTTTTTGGAATCACTTGTCCATCATGTAGTCCTGGAAGAAAAATGTTTTGGATAATAGACTTTAAAGATTGGAAAAATTAATACATAAATTATAATAATTAACCATGTATTGATAAAAAAGACTAAATCTATTTAAATCAATTCATAATCAATTATTCAAAGAATATGAATATATTATAATGAAAATAAAACCATTTTACTCACAGGACAAAAGCCATTAAGAAACCTGAAATTCCATATTCTTCTTTGAAAATACTCATCCATTCTCCCAAAGATTCCAGCCATCCATTACTCGATTTGAAAAGAAATAAAAAGTTTACAAAAGACAAAGGATAAAAATCCTCCTCTCCAATTCTTCGATCCTCATGGCTCTGGACTTTCTCATAAGTCTGGGCGTCACTATTAATTTTCGCCACCTGAAATTTTCCTCGTAAAAATACATCAATATCTCTCAAATCGTGCATTTGTTTGGGAAAATCTCTACGAGAAAGGTAAATGGGTCCATTTGGGTTCTAGGTTTTCAACATTTTCTTCAAATTCATCACGGTTTGGCTGCAATCAGTTCTGCAAAATTGTCTGTCTGATCTTGACGTTTTTCCAAATTTTATCTGTTGTTGCTCATAAAATTATTTGTAGCAATCCAAAAAAAAAATTGGATCAATCATCTTGAACGTATTTGGTTAATAAAATCAAGCCATGATCAAATCCGTATCAAATATTTGATAATAGAAACCTGTGAAACAAAAATAAACCTAAATTAATAACCTAAAAATTGTGAATAAAACAAAATCTAAGAAAAATAAAAAATGAATTTAAACTAACTATAACTTATAAATAAACATTGTTTATAATTTGCTTTCAAATATGATCTTAAAATTCTAGAAGCTTCAAGTTAATGGAGAAGAGAAAAACATTAATTTTGTTTTTTTACAAAATCAAACAAATGATAGATAATTATTTTATTATTATTATTTTGAAATGAGATGCAAAATGAAAAAAGAATTTAATTAATTAATATCACCAAATGATTTCATGAAAATGAGAAACCAACCAAGATATTATTTGATGAAGTATTGAACTCATTATTCAAAATAGTCAAACTTTCTAATGAGTAAAAGAAAGAACACATAATCATAATTTAAACGAAAGTAAAGAGTTGATAAAAAATAACGTTTTTGTTTAAATTGAGATTTCTATGCTCGTTTCTAAATTTTGACATATAGTTTTGTAATGAATGTCTGATACTATAGTGAATGTCTTAAGTTTGTCTCAAAGAAAGCCAAGGTATGGAACTATTTGAAAAGGGTGATTCTGTAGCTCATTATAATTATCACGATTCTAATGGGGGCCCTTTAAATTTTGTAAAAATTTAGGGGGAGTTGTTGGGGCCCAACACTACACTTTTGCGAGATTGCGACGTGGCTTAGTGGTCAAGGGGCGGCCAATGCTCTCTTGGATAGAATGTTATATGAGCACATGATTGTGGGGCCGCTCAAAGGTGGTTTGGATGTAGACCTCTTTTGGGCCTGCAATCCATCTCCCTTCGCCATGTATCACTTTTGAGTTACCATGGTTTCAATTGGGGGATTGCTTAAGAAAATTATCACTGGAGAATGTTGCATTCCTGCAATAGACTGTGGTCATCAATATCATGATCTTGGATGATGCTTCACAATCAACAACTCAAATATGCCCCCTCCAAATCAATGGATCAAATCTTCCCTTCTCGAATCGATGACTGAGACCTGCTTCGCAATTCAAGCTTCGGACTTTTCAAACCTCAAACCTCCTCTGCCTTCTGTCACTTTTACCTAGAGATAAAGATATGACGATGCGTGGCCCCCTGAGATCGACGACTAGAATCTCTTCGGGTCTTCGGACTCCAGGAAAAACAAAATTCAAACTTCATTTTACTCCTAGAAATTCCTCTGAAGCTAAGGATCTGACGATGTGTGGCCTCCATAGATCGATGACTGAGATCCCTTCGTGTCTCCGGACTTTGGGAAAATCAAATCTCAAACCTCTCTTACCTTCAACACTTTTACTCAGGGCTAGCGATCTATTGATGTATGTTCTCTTGAATCAACGACTTTGCTCCTACTTTGGGACTTTGACCCCTTCAACCAGATCGACAGTCATTTTTCTCCCTTCTCGATCAACCACTAAGATCTCCTTCGGGTCTCCGGGCTACAAGAAAATCAAATCTCAAACCTTGCTTGCCTTCTGTACTTTTACCCAGATTTCTAGATCTGGTGATGTGTGGATTTCTGGAATTAGACGGCTAGAATCTCTTTGGGTCTCTACACTCTAAGAAAAAAAAAACTCAAATTTTCCTCCTGGAAAATTCTCCCGAGCTAAGGATCTAACAATGCGTGGCCTCCAGATATCGATGCATGAGATCCCTTTGGGACTCTGGGCTCCGGGAAAATCAATTTTCAAACTTACCTCTCCCACGAAGCTCACGGATCTCTGTCGTGTGTCCCCGTTGTTGGATGGTCTGGATGACATCATATGATGTCATGTCTGCTAATGTGTCATGATAAGGAGGGTGACATGGCCACGACCGAATGACCTGGAAAGAGTGCCACGCGTCATGCCTGATGAGAGTCCGTCACGCACTTCAGGTCTTCGGGTCTTCGGTGCTTCGGGTCTTTGGGACTTCGACACTTTTCTCATTTTAAAAATCTCGAAGTAAATCTCCCAGAGTGACAGATCTGATGACGCGTGGCATTCTGGATTTGGACAACTGAGATCCACTTCGATTCTCTGGGCTCCGGGAAACCAAAACTCAAATCTCGCTTACTCTTATATGCACTTTTACCTGGAGTTGTGGATCTGACGACACGTGGCTCTTGCTAATCAACGAATCAGATCCAATTCGGGCCTTCAGGACTTCGGGCCCTAGGCCACCTCGGCAGCGTCGGCTCTTCAGGACTTCGGGCTTCGGGCCTTTGGGATTTCTAAGCACTTCTCATTTCAAATCTTCTAAAGCTCATTTCCTCGAAGGCTTGGATCGACTGCCACCTATCCCCTTTAAGATCAACAGTTCATATTCACTTCAGGGCCTTTTGATGCGACACTATACTTCACGCAAGTTTTCACTCCTGAACGCCTGTGAGCTGCTAATCTGGACTATTCCTGGAATCTCCACTACTAAAAGATTAAAATTGCCTTCTGCTTATGCTTTAATCCCAAAACAGACTGCTAAGAAAGTTGTGCTTGTGTTCATGGTTGCGGCTTATGTAAGCAAAGACTTGGGCGACTAGTGAAGAGCTCAGGAAAACAGAAGGACCAATGATAGAGGCAAAGGAGATGAGTGCTCAAATAGAAAGGGGCAAACAAAAAAAATGACTTTGCCGACTAAAAGGGAAAAATTAAAAGACATGGCATGCGAAAGAGAGAAAAACAGGGCAAGGACATAGACTCAGGTATATTCGACACACACCTACGGCCCTAGAAAACTTCATGTGATAACACACAAATTGACAATTCGTCATCGAGTCATCAACCTACCAGGCCACTGGGGCATCAGCCCCACTGGAACCTCGTCTATGCTTTGTGTCCCAACCACCGGGCCACCGACCCACTGGCCCACCAAGCCACCTTATCACTGCCACTTTTAACAACCCAATCTAGTTACTTATCTCAGTCGTTGATATTTTCTGATTAACGATAGAGATTCAACCATGCTCCGATTCATAAATCTTCAGGGGAACACCATGTTGGAGTGGAATAAGGACATGGCATGAAACATGGCACTATACACGGTTGTTGATGTCATCATGTCCTCCAACCCTGTTTGAAACTCTGAGCTGGAACCTTGACTATCCAAGGCTCGTAGTCTGATATCTGTGTGACACATGGGTTGATCACAACAATACACATGGCATTGACCTTGTTGATCACAACACTACACATGGCTTGCAATTAATGATTTAATAGTAAGAAAGTGAGGAATATGGTATACGAGTTTTATAATATTGATTTCTAACCCAATTAGATGGTTAGGTATGTGATTGATTGGTATAAAAAAAAAAAATTAATAAATATTAATAGTTTTAAAAAATACCCCATATCCTCAATAATGAATAGAGGGTATTAGGTATGTACAAACTAGTATGAGAGCATAATTTTAAGTTAGTAGGAGGAATTTGGAGCACCCCACCACATCAAAACTATTACCGTGGTTCAATATGTTATAGTGAAAACCTATTTGTTATTTGTTAGTTTGTTGAATACAAAGTTGATTCCGAACTTAAATAAAGATGACTTTAAGTCATGAACGGTTGCAATTAAAATATTTTTCAAGCTTGAAGATGGTTTTGAAAAATATATTAATTTGGATCCAATGTCAATGTCATCATATAAGTGCATCTTTTTAATGGCAATCATCATATAAGTGTATTTACCAACTATCTCTCATTGTCACTGCAACTCTTTATTGTGTTTTCAAATATATAAATGGATTCCATGGATCTACAACATTTTTAGGGTAGTAGCTAGTAACTTCAATCACCCAGAACGGGTTGCGACGACACGCTTGAGGATAGCCGCATCACACGTAAGTAAAATTCTTCTGCATCGTTGAGCCCAGGTGTCTCTCTGTTGGAGCCATAGCCTTAATAACATCGCCCTCCGCATGCTATAAGAGCGTTCCAAATTGACAAATACAAAAACACAGGGACTGGAGTGAGTAATAGCAAGCAGCAGACCATCAAGCAAAACCGTTGGTTCCCAAATGGAGAGAAGGACGAGAGTGAGATCAGCGCTTCTTACGTTGTACCTTTCATTTCTTCTTATTTCGCTATCCTCTGTAGCTGCCCAGCGAAGAAAAGGCGGTCGTTTTGGAGGGGAGGAGGAGCGCGGACATGACAAGAGATCATCATCATGTGCGAGGCTGCGGCGTCTAAGCGTCCGCGAACCGTCTGAGTCCGAGTCGATAAGATCGGAAGGTGGCACCTTCGAGTTGTCCACCGGAGAAGACAACGAGGAATTAGAGTGCGCAGGCGTTGCCTTCTTCAGAAAAAAGATCGAAAGCAACGCCATCTCGTTGCCCC